>CAKNYM010038444.1:0-13598 GCA_932195095.1 Andricus curvator | reverse complement strand
AGGACGCGCTACGTAGTGGTGATAGGAAACCCACCGAGTAGAAAAATGTCTAATACTATCTGAAATTTATCCTTAGAAAATGCAGTGACTATATCATCAAAATATCGATAACAAAAAGGAACTGAAAATGGTAATTTATTTAATCTCAAGTTCTTCCATTACTAGACCGGCTATGCAAGTTAGAGAGGGGATCCCATAGCTAAACAAGATATCTGTTCATATGTAGTGTTAGCGTATTCAAAGTAAGTTGAATTAAGACGCAAACCCATGCATTCAAACAAAAATTGAATAGTTAAATTTTCGGTTAAAGCTATTAATTTGCAAAAAAAAAACAGGATTTTTTAAACAAAATAGGTTAATTTTCAAACAAAAATTGAATTTTCAACTAACATGGTACACCTCCAGCCAGATAAATTAATTCTTAACAAAGCAGTTAAACTTTTCACCAAGTAGTTGAATTTTCAACCAAAAAACGATGAATTCTCAACCAAAATGTAATAGTTTATATTTAAACCAAAAGACGAATATTTAACGAAATAATTCAATCCTCAAATGAAAAATTTTCTACCAAAAAGAGGATTTTTCTACAAAATACGTGAATCTAAGTCTTAGAAGTACATTTCTTCCAATTTTGTTTTGTGCAATATAATCCTTAATAAAATAAATATTCTTCGAAGTATAATTTAAAATAATGAATTATATGTTAATTTCGATAATCTATTATTTCCAATGTGCAAATTTAAATAAACAAATATTTTAACACTGCTTCTAGTTTACAAAGCCATTAATAAAATATCGTCCATTTGAACATTTATAATCTGAAACACATCCCGATTATATTATTCTTAGTCTGCTTAGAAATTATAAATTCAAAATCCAAGAATCATAATTATTAAATGCAAGCGTTAATGTAAAATGAAAGTTAGTGTATTATCAGACAATAAAAATAATTTTATGCGCTTTAAAAAGATATAGCATTGTTCTGATTTTAAGTAAATCTAACGTTACTGATTTAAAATTAAATTCATGTATTTTGTTGGAATTTCGTCTATTTTATTCAAAATTTATCTCTTTTGGTAGAAATTTCATAATTTTGTGTGGAAAATGCAACTGTTTGGTTGAAAATAAATAATCTGTTTTGGGTAATGATTCATCTATTTTAATGAATATTCGTCTTTTGTTGTTGAAATATTAACTATTACATTTTTCTTCGAGAATTCGCCTTTTTTTGGTTAAAAATTCAACTACTTGGTGGAAAGTTGACTGCTTTGTTAAAAACTAGTTTATTTGGTTGAAGATTCATGTTAGTTGAGAAGTCATCTTTTTGTTTAAAAATTTAAACATTTTATTAAAAAAATTAACTGAATATTTTTCATTGAAGTTGCAAGCTAAATGAGTTCATTGTGTTATTAATGAAATAAATTGTTATGTCTGAAGAGGGTTTTGAATATAGTGCAGATTTTTTTTCCCCAGCAATGCAAAAATGCTGTTAAATTTATAGGTTGGGACACGTGTACTGTATAGGTTGGGACAAGTTTTTTGACACCTACACGCTATTTTTTTACTGAAAATCGCCTTTGAAGTAACTTTTGAGCGCACCTAGGGCGCGCGACTGTAATTTAGTGATTGTGAATTCTCTTTTGTTAAAGCTCCTTCGGCTTTAACGACTACTTTCTCATCACGTATCTTGTGCTTCGCACTCGATTTTGTCCAAAATGCGAAATTTTCTACATTATGCAACACTATCCGAGCAAGTCACGCCTACCCCGAAAGGGAAATGGCTTAATGGTATAATAATAATAAAATAATAATTATATCAAATGTATATAACATTTATTTCTGTACGTCGGCCTGAGATTGCTTATTTATATATTGCAAAATAAAGTAAAAATTTTATTTATCATGATTACGTTAATATTTGTTCCCTATTTTGCATTGAATTTTATCCTCAGTTACTGCGCTGAAAATTGTATATCATTTCAATAAATGTTTATTATTACAATTCGTTTTGAATTCTGAAAAAAGTGGTCTCAAAAATTTTGAAAATGCTCTAACTTTTTGAATTTTCTTCCGAAACGAACTTGACCTTTAGATTAGGTCACTCAAAGATTACACCAAAGGCCAATCCAATCTGTCAATTCTTTCGTAAGTTATCGTGCAGACAGACACATTCGCCTAAACCCGTTTTTCAGTTTCAGAGGGTCTGACAAAAAAAAGGGGGGGGGGGGAATTTTACACAAATCTAATACCTTCTGTGATCAGAATGTAAAAATTGAATAGTGTAGGTTATATTTCATTAATAAAAAAGTATTTCCAATACAAAACTAATTTTTAATCAAAGAGATCAATTTTTAACCAGAAGGATACATTTTCAACCAAGGCGGTTAATTCTCTACCAAAAAAGATTAATTTGTAATAAAATTTTGAAAATTATCAAACAAATATTCAAAATTTTAAAGGAATTTTCAACCTAATTGTTAAATTTTCAACCAAAGAAATGAATTTTCAACCAACAATATTAATTTTATGCAAATATATTAAATCAAAGTAAAGTTTTTTGTTGAGGTTGAGCACCTTAAGAAAATAATTGTTCATATAAATTGTTTATAACAATTTGCATGGATATTAATGTAAATATTTATGTTCCTGAAGTGTATCTGCAATAATTCTGATGGATAGCGACTTCTCTTAAGTCTTTTCTTCGGAGAAAACAAATAATATTCGTAAAATGTCCAACTTTGACGTTCTATTTGTTTCAATAATAAATTCCATAGAGTGAAATTGAAAAATCGGACCTGAAGTTTTTCTGCAGGATTTAATCCTGAGCATTTCTAAAAAAAAATATCAAAATCGGTCAAGTATTGTGAGCTGTAGTGGATTATGAAGAGTTCCCGATTCCCCCCACAGTGCCGCGCAGCGGGCAAATTTGTAAAATAAATTTAAACTGTTTTAACTGTAATTTTAACTGTTTTATATACCCCTTTGATGATTACAGCCTTCGACCCCCCGTGGTCCCTCGCGTGATAAACCGTGATATTTTCCTGAACCCCTCTCCCCCACTTCGCGTAACACGTATTTTGTGAATGGTCCCTAATGAAATATTTTTAAAACCCTTTAAATCCGTGAAATATATTTGAATCCCTTGAATCTGTATGATTCCACTGGATATTTATTTTCTAATATTAAAAACAAACTATTTAATAACCTATCATGACAAATTTTTAAATACGAAGAGATCTAAAGATTGTTAAAAAGAGTTAAATAATTGATTGAATTATTAATTCTAATTAGTAAAATATGTTCGAAAAAATCTGCGCTCGGTCTTTGCATTTCCCCACATTTGTGCACAGACCTTTTAAAATTAAAGGTCAAATCATCGACAACTGTAATTTGGTGATTGTGAATTCTCTTTTGTTAAAGCTCCTTCGGCTTTAACGAATACATTATCATCACGTACCTCGTGCTTCGCACTCGATTTTGTCTAAAACGCGAAATTTTCTACATTATATGTTCAACATTATTATATCAAATGTATATTACATTTATTTCTGTATGTCGGCCTGTGATTGCTTATTTAGAAATTGCAAAATAAAGTACAAATTGTATTTATCATCATGACTGCAATATTTGTTCCTGATTTTGCATTTAATTTTCTCCTCAACTACCGTGAAAATGGTATATAATTTCAATAAACGTATATTATTATAATTCATAATATGCTTTGATATTAAAAACAGACGAATTTACTTGTCTTGTTTTTATAATTGAAAAAAGTGCATATCCTATAAAATTTTTTTTGTTATTACGCATTTTATTGCAACTTGTGTCGTTTTTCCGTAAATTTAATTTGTTTATGTTCAATTTAATTTTTTACGATTTGAGCTAAAAATATGCAGCCTAGCATAAAGTGGTTCAAAGAAAATTAGTAAATGTAATTCAGGCGAAAAATTTTGTTAGATAAAATGCTATTGCAGCGTGTATCGTTTTTCCAAAAAGTTAATTTTTTTTATTTCAAATTTATTTTTATAACAAATTTGTAGATCTTTTTTGGTTTAACAACTTTTGTCTATTCATCTTTTTTCGTACCTTGCGTCGTTTTCCCATCATTTTTTTTTATTGTTAATGTTATTTTTCACGATTGGAACAAAAATTACGCATCCTATCAAAAAATGATTTTGAAAAAATTTTGTAGCTCTTTTCTGAGTGAACAACGTTTGTCTATTAATTTTTTTCGTGGTTTGTGTCGTTTGTCCAAAAATTTAATTTATTTTATTCTTACATCATTTTTTTACAAATGAGGCAAAAACTACGCGTCCCATCAAAAAGTGATTAACAACAAATTTGTAGATCTTTTTGAGGGTACAATTTTTTTCCATTCATCTTTTCCCGTATCTTGTATAGTTGGACCGCAAAATGCAATTTTCGATTTTTCATTATTTTTTTCTGTGATAAAAATGTGAATTTTCGATTTTTCAAGAAAATTAAGAAAAGTCTCATAAAAATATTGTACGGTGTTCGAAAAAAAAAAAACATTTTTCTTCTCTTGACTTTTTTTTCATATCGTGCGTTGTTTGGCTTAAAATGTTCATTTTCGTTTGTTTTTTGGAATTTTGTAAATGCTATAACTCCGGTAAATTTTCTTCTATCAAAAAAGGTCATGAAAATATTTTGTTCGCCTTTTTGATTACTATCAATATCCGGCCATGGAATTTTCAAATATTGAAAAAAAGTGTTCTAAAAAATTTT
Organism: Andricus curvator; assembly: GCA_932195095.1. Classification (NCBI taxonomy): domain Eukaryota; kingdom Metazoa; phylum Arthropoda; class Insecta; order Hymenoptera; family Cynipidae; genus Andricus; species Andricus curvator. Next base: position 8,852 of record CAKNYM010038444.1, on the reverse strand, counting down.
CAAAATGTTCTCTCTTTTTGAATTTGTTTCAAAAATGGCTGACTACCGAACTTGACTTTCATACTAGGGCACTTAAAAAGTATACCAAAGCCCAATCCAATACGTTAATTCTTTTGAAAGTTATCGTGCTAACAATCTAAAAATCTACAGACTAACAGACAGACAAACAGACAGACAAACAGACATACAAACAGACAGACAAACAGCAGACAAACCGACAGACAAACAGACAGACATTTTGTAAAAACCTGTTTTTTTGTTCAGGGGTTCTCAAAACGTGGACATTTGATAAAAACGTGGGGGGGGGGGTCAAATTTTATACAAATCTAATACCTTCTCATTATAGGATGAGAATGGAAAAATATTATTTTAATAATTTCAGATTTTAGATAGTAACATGTTCAATCTTAAATGATATATTGTTCATATTTGAGAAACTTACCTGTAAAATTTTTAATTCAGAAATTGTTAATTTGGAAATTGTCTAATTTTAAACCCTATTAATTTTAAATTGTCTAAGCAATAAAAAAAATTTTTTGTTTGTTTTATTTTGATATCCTCAAAAAATTCTCTTGAAGCTTATTTTTTTGTAAACAAATGATTACCACCTCACTTTTCGACTTTAGTGTTCTTAAACGAAAAAATTAAAACTATCTTTAGAGGTCACAAATAAAAGAAATGATCAGAATTAGAACTAAATTAAATATAAAAATTTAACCCTCCTTTGCTGAAAAAGAAAACTCGTTCAAGAATAAGCAGAGAAATCCATCGTTATCAAAATCGGGAGAGTATTTGCATGCTCTTCGTTTTTATATGAGATCATCAAATTCACGGCATAAACACCTCAATATTTTTTGCAAAGTAAAGATTATTTTCTTCATTCAAAAATTGAAAATATGCATTCAATTGGTTAATAATCACACAAATGTATAAATAATAAATATTTCATATTGCAGTTCGTTGTTTGTCGTACACAGCAACTTTAAAAGTTCTTTCAGCTACACTCCTTTGCCTATCATGGGGTCTATTGAATTCCATCTAATCTGCATGTCTATTTCTGGCGCTATTTTTTACGTTTAAAGTAACACAGCAACAGTCTGATTTTCACCACAATTGTTCACTAGTATTTTATTTTCCAAAACAATGCTCTTAACTTTTTAATAGGAAATTCATCTTTTATGTTAGTCAAATGAATTTCCACTTCAGTCTCTCCAGTGTCATCAATACTTTGCTCGTTGTCTTTCCCGTTTATCAGGTTTAGTTTTTGCAAAAAATCTTGCACGGAACATTTTTCTGTATAAGCTATAAATAATAACTTATAATAAAATAACCCTATAGTACAGTCGCTAATGACCCTGGTAGTTGATGCAACTATAAACATTCAGTTAATAAAGAAAAAGAATGAATTATATACCTCCCGAAAAAAATATTCTTTGAAAATTAAATATTAATAAAAAAAGATCACTTTGTTATTTCTGATTGACGTTTGGATAAGTAAAAATTCTATGATACAAATACTTTGCTCTTATAAGTAATTTAACTAAAATAGATTTTTAAATATACAATTTTTATAGGTATACTTTTATATTTAAATATACCATTAATTCCATAATATGATTTGGCAGCAACCGACGTCCAACTGTCCACATTCGTAAGAAATTTTCAACGCATTATTCTGCAATTCTAGCATCTCTGTGTTCTGAATTTTCTAGAACCTTTTAGATATCAGACTTTAAATAATTTCTGAGAGGAAATTTTGCATTCTTGTTAATAAGCGTGAAAAATTCTTGAATGAATTCATCATCGGAAAAATTGTGAGATATTTTCTAGGCACCCATTCAACGGTCATATTGTTCAATTTATTTTGGTCGAATTTCTAAAGTAAAAAATAACAATGAGATAATAGTGCATAAATGACTGGAAAAAATATATTCAAATTCTATCTGAAATAATAAATTCTCTATTCCTTTTTCATGAAACAAACACATTTGCACGATCGTAACGTGAATCTATTGAAAATTTTTATTAAGACTGCTCCTGCTGAGAATTCGATATATTTATTGCAAATGATATGTATAAATGTATTTTTTAATAGAAATTTTGGTTAAATCAAATACTCGATTCAGAGTAATAATGATATTCAATACTCAACGCAATATAATGCGTGTAATTAATATTGATATTTATACTAAATTTAAAATGGAATTATCACTTCAGTTAATTATTATTGGGGTGCTAATTACAAGTGGGCTTTACATAATATCATTTTCTGGATAGTAAGCAAACCGCCTCAATATAAAATCCAATAACATATGTTAACGCAGGCTAACTACAATTCAATTATCTAAACATTCAATAATAACGATACTGACTATTCCAGGTTAATTGAACTGCTAAAGTTCGAATTTCAGGCATAAGAAGTGAAATATCTCTAGAAATAATTAACTAAGCTAAATTAAAATCTGAAAAAATTGTGTATGAACATTGAGGAAAGTAGATTGAAATTATTATTGTTCCAAAGTCCTACGTGCAATATATTCGTCGCAAAAAAAATTCAATATATTTTATAAACAATTTCACATAACTACGCCAAATTGTAATAGATTATTTAAAAAAATATTTTTGAGGTCCTCATTAGTTGAAATTAAGTATGTTTCTTTAACTATCCAATATTTTTATTAACAAAAGAAAACCAAATTTAATTTATAAGTTGAAAAATAGATACTTCTTAACTGAGTGAATTTTCGGAAGGAGTTTCATAATGATAATTTGAGGGTTTTCACTGTTTTATAGTTGCTGGATATAATTATTAACCGTAGTTGGGAAACAGCAGAGAGATATGGAGATCTCAATCCAGTTATATAAAAAGGTTCAAATTCTTTCGTGTCATATTTTCGCACAGCGAGTGGAACTTTGTATAGCAAACAAGAACTATCAATTGAGCCTGACAAAATTTTAAATGGAAATAAGGCCATGAAGATGTCTCTTCCCCTCTCAAGGGTTCACTCATTGAACCTTGCACACAATTGACGATAATCTGATCGCTCCAAGTATACTTGGAGCTGTTCGAGGTAAATAAGTTGACATTATGAATATAAGTCACTTGACCATGGTGGATATCAGTAACTTGTAGTTGGTGGTGATAGGTTATATGTAGTTAGTGGTAAGTATTGACCCAGTGCTAGAGTCGCCGCGAAGAGGAAGGATGCATTGAAGTCCAGTAGCTTTACCTTGACTTGAGTGCAGGCTAACTTCTTGTGGCATTGAACTGAGCTGCTTTGACAATTTGAGAAATCTGATCCTCTTGATATACACACGATTTATCGAAGCACAGATACCTTCCTGTTTCCGCGTTGCGAAAATATCATCGATCAATACTATCCATTTTTTGCGTGAACCAGAAGTAACACGTTTAACGCATCAATTATATTTGTTGAGAAATACGTGCAAATCGATTTATTCGAAGACACGATTCCTGTTCCCGTCTACATGTATATTTGAGATGCGTTCAACAATATTTTATTGATATTTTATTGTTATAAATCAAAATCTTGGCTCATCCAGCTAGATATTTGAGGAATTTCAATGTCCGAATATTGTGAGAAAATGACAAGAAACATTTTGAATAGTTTTTGATATTGTATGAGATAGTGCTCTAAGAATATACAAAACCTCAAGTCAGCATTACTATTTCAAATTGTAAAAAGAAAGATCAGTAGAACAGGCAGCTTCAATCACTATTTGAAATATGCCACTTAACATTGTAATTTTTTGTAAATAAATAATTTTCATAGTAAGCAAAGTACTGTGAGTTTGACTTTTCCAAGTGAGCTCGATCTCTTTTTTCGCACTGCAGTGAAGCGATTTTGTAAATAAATTTGAATATAAGAGCTCTAATAGTATAGTATTTTTGTTTTTGATTCTAGGGGGGCCCCCCCCCCCCGGCGGGAGAGGGGATTTTCTCTTTACAGTATATTTTATACTTTCAATACTGTTTATCTTGTTTGGTACCAAATGCTTATGAGATTTTTAATTTTTTGTGATACTGAAAATGTTGAAGATCGTATTTGAAGAAGCCATACAGGTTCAAATATTGTATTATTTCAAAGAATTTTGTTTGATAGAATAATAGATTTTTATCAAGACTGGGGTTATTGCATACAAGATTCTTGAAAAATCAAATACACTATCGTCGGAAATTGTCAGTACCTGGAAACAAAATGGACAAGACAAAATAAAAAAATAAAAAATAAAGAGGATAACGATCCGGGGCCCGCCTGTAACCCACCGCCAAAGGAGGACAGCTCCTCAGGAGCCATCCTACCAGGAGCAGTAAAGATATCTAACACCGATGAAAACAACCAAATTGCCGCGGTGGAACAAAAAATGACTGGGCTCTCTGTGAAGAGTTAAAACCGCAGCGGTGCCCAGAAGTTAAGAGCCGCCATAGCGCGGCTTTCAAACAGCATCCTCAGATGTTGTAACATCAGCTAGAGCATCTCCTCGTACTCGATCTACGGGCAAGAGGAGAAAGGACTCCAAAGACACTCCAACGAACATGAAGTTGAAACGGCAGAAAGCTCTGGAAACTGCCTGTTCATCTCCCGAAGAGCTAGACAGGCTGAGGGAGGTTACCCCTGAAAATAATGAAGCGTTCACTTGCGAGGGATGCGCCCATAGATCCAATGATATCTTCGTCAGGTCGTGGGCGATCCGTAGTGCAGGTTTAGGCCCAAGAAGGGACTAAACATGGAGATCAAGGGGACGGGATTTCCCCAAAGGTACAGCAAAGCGATCATAATGATTTTCGGTACGCCCGAGAATCCGACGGTCATTCTAGGGCGTCTGAGCTTTTAAAATCCCACTCTACGAACCAATTATTAGCGGGTATACACCAACAGACAGGGACTCGGATTGAAGGGTACGGCCTAGTTTCTAGCTTTAGGTCTGACCAAAACCTCAATCAGAGCCCTCGCGGCTCTAGATTAATGACCCTATCTAGGGGCGGGAAGTGCCATCTTCCAGGTAATCCAACAGGGCTCCGTAAGGCAACCAGAAGCATCTGGAGACGGGAATCTCCATGATGCAGATAAATCTGCACCACAGCAAAGGCACTTCAGCGGTTTTAATCAGGCGTATGGTAGCAGTGCGAACACAGGATCTCGAATTGACTCTGTGAATTGAGTCTCTTTTGGACCACAAATATATCTTGTTCCAGTTAGCCGAAAAAAACCTGCGGTTAAATAGATTAGAAACCTCACGAACGCACTTTAAAGCTCATATAAAGAGGAACTCAAAAGCAGGCTTGTGGAATTCCCTATAAGCTACGTTACCACAGATGAGATGAAGAACGCTGCGAATTTTCTGCAAAGGGCTCTGATTACATCATATGAGGGAAATCGCCCTACAAGTACAATTGAGTCTAGGAAAGGAGCAGAATAGTGTAATACCCGTCTTGAGAAATGAATACAATAAAGATATAAAAATCTACAAACAGGAAGATTGGATGGGCTTTTGCGGGAAATCTAAGAACATTCCGGATACAGCAAGGCTCACAAACATGGATACTTTCGAGTTAAAACACAGGGGATTGTCAGATATCTTATTAGTATCGAATTCCAAAGATGCAGACGTCTTGTTCAATTCTTTAAAAGAAAAGTATTCTCTTCCAGAAAATTTGCTAGAGTTAGTGCGAAAGAGAATAATTCAATATTTCATACCTGCTTTTTATAATAAGGATAAGTTTCTACATGACAATAAGTCACGGTTGTACGCTGTGTTTTCCGTTTCAGAAGCTTCAACTTTGAAATCTCGAAAGGCTAAGAGTTTTCAGGAATGCTCAGGAAAAACAAAGAAAAGAAAAATTGAAGCATTGCAAAATTTTGATCCTGAAACTGAAGCTGATTTGTTCGAAAGTTTGCAAACTGTAGATAAGTTTACCGTGGTGACATCATCAGGAAAAGTTTATCAACTGAAGACGTTGCGAATATGTAATCTGGTGCATCACAGGTCACAGGTGTACTACCGATACCTTTCGCTGACGATGAAGAACTTGCCCTTTTTATGGACTTGAAATTAACTAAGAATAAATATGAACTTCTGAGTAAACTGTTACAACAACAAAATTGTGACGTTCTTTCATCTGATAAGCACATTACAGATGCCAAAAATGAATGCCATGCTTCAACCTCAGCGACTGAAATCAATGAGACGGGTGCTACTATCCAACGACATGAACTTCTAGACCACCCCACAAAGAGATTGCTCAAAGTTGAGACTGTTGTACCGCCTGAAAATGCCAAGAAGTTGAAACTGACAATAAAATACGGTTGTGAGGGCACTTCTGGAATAAATCCTTACCAACACAAATCGGAAAATTGTACAGAACGTAAAACGTCAAGTATTTTCTTTGTATCAATGGTTCCTCTTTGCCTTGAGGATATAAACGAACCTTTGCAAACACCAACCTGGCAGAATAATCGATCTTCTTCCCCTAACACTTGTCTCTCAATATCATTCTACTATGCAGCAGAGATGACAGATAAAATTCTTACTGAGCTTCAAAATATTAAATCTCAAATAAAACGATCGAAGCCAAATAAAGTTGAGGTGAATGGCAGAACATATTTGAGTGGAGTATGGATTGATATGCAAGATGATTCATGGAAAAGTGTGCCAAGTCGTTACCAAAACTATTGCTTCGCCTAACTGTACTTGTAGATTTGAATTCTACTGTAGATTGGATGAACATAAAAAGATATTGAATGAAAGAAAGGCGTACATCCAGAATGAAATTCACACTCAGCGATGCTTAATCGTAAATGTTGTGAAACAGGGAAGCGGTTCTACGAACGACGGAAACACGGCTGGAAAATTCTTTGAGAATTACGGCACAATATCTAAAATAACTGGTTTGAGCAATCAGTTACTCAAAAACTTTCACATCATTTTGCAAGTCTTAGCGAGCGGGAAAGCGATTCACGGCAAACGCTTTCAGAAGATTGCTACCGAGACTGCAGATCTGTTTGTAAAAGAATATGACTGATTTTTTATTCCACCATCAGTGCATAAGATTCTGATTCATGGAGAAAATATCATTGATTCTTTCGTCATACTAATTGGTCAATTATCTGAAGAGGCTCAGGCAGCGCGAAATAAAGACCTGAAAAGAGATCTTAAAAATAATACAAGAATATCATCTCCAATCAAGATGCAGGAAGACTTGTTGCACTTTTTGTTGTGCTCTGCTGATCTTCATTTGGGGAACTTGAGATATCAGTTTCCCCAAATTGAGATCACTGCTTCTAGAAGCTACAGCGCTGCTTTTGAATACTACGTAAGTTCATTGGATTGAGAAGCAATCGAAATTATCAATCGGCAAAAAATGGACGAAAGATGCATTTGTTTATAAATTGTTTAAATAATGAATAATTTTTCTCAATTTTCTAAGCATCATAGCACAGAATCATCGGAAAGACATTCTTAGTTGATTCCGTATACAAAAATTGAGCTCATTGATTGTAACTACGAATTTCTTTATAAAAATTGTTTAAAGAATGGATAAATGTTGTCAATTTGCAAAGTATCAGTCAAGAATTCAGAAAAGAAAAAGAACGCGATAAATCCACGGAATTTCTACAAGAGGCACTTTAAATAACTCTCAAGAATAATAAATTCAAAAAATGCAATATAAAATTTTGTTATTCCATTTATATGAGGTTTCATATTTTAAATGTTACAAGATTAGAGTGCTAGTCTTTAAGTATAAATGGCCATAGAAAATTAAAAATTGGTCAGGGAAAAGTCAGGAAATTTGGAAAATCGAGTTTTGTGGTCACTTGAGAAAGAAAACAGTAAACCTCACCAAAATCTATAAAAAAAATGCAAATAGCTGACATAATATAAAAACTACTGATGTTTGAAGAAAGAATTTGTATTTTTTTCTAAATGTCAAGATTTAAATAGTTTAAATATCTATAATTAAATTATTTTTTCTTAAATGAAAAAATTTGCCTGAAAGGAACTTTTTTTCACTGCAAAATTCTGCAGCTTGATTTAAAATGGATCTGGTCATCAATACTTTAAAACATTAAAAATGTCAACTTTTGATGAATTCAATTCGGAAATAAGTATTTAGTTATGAAACCTTTAGATGGCTTGGAGCATTTTCACTCTAAAATTACTGTATTCTAGTGTCTTATTAACTGGGCCTACTCCTTAGATTCACCGAAAAACGAAAAAAAAGTAAGGAAAACAGAAGTATGCATCTACAAGTCAATGTTATTATTACCTAAATGTTGGGGCACCAAAATACCTCCACATTTTAGGGTTCTGCGGAATAAGTGAAAAAGAAGAAAGCTGCTGATAGTAAGGATCGAAACGGCGAATTATTTTTCTGATAAAAAACAGCGTTTAAACTTCATAGTATAGTCACGTTCCAATACATGAAATTGTAGTGTCAAATGCTGGTCTTGCAATATTTCCGCACATGTAATGCAATGTTGCGGAAGAAAGTTAAAAAAAATCAAAATTCGCATGCACGGAAAATCGAGCCCTAACCACCAAGCTCTAATTCAAGTGTATCACAACTAAACTATTAAAGCAGAAACTTCAATCTTACCTAAATAGAGGATCACTCATCCGCTAGACGAGCTAAAGTGAGTGTAAGGTAAAATTGCAATACCAGTATTGTAAAGTGCAAGTGCAATACATGTATGGTAAACGGCACGTATTTTTTTGAAATTGTACTACACATACTGCTATTTTATCTTCAAATACCAGATTTGCAATTTCTCCTTACACTCATATTATTATTATAGATTAGCAGTTTGAACTCGAAAGTTCATTGCCTC
>CAKNYM010038443.1:0-12631 GCA_932195095.1 Andricus curvator | reverse complement strand
ATACCTGTTGTGTTCCACAACTTGAGTGGGTATGATGCTCACTTTATTATCCGCGATATTGCTACTCAATTTGAAGGAAAAGTTAAAGTTCTGGCATTAAATAAGGAAAAATACATATCTTTTACCAAATATGTTAAGGGAACACAGATAAAATTCCGATTCATCGACTCATTCAGATTCATGGCATCATCCTTGGAAAAGTTAGCATCGTATCTCACTGAGTATAAAATTGTGAGTGCAATGTTTTCTGGAATGGAGAGTAAGAAAGTTGAACTTCTAACGAGGAAAGGTGTTCTCCCCTATGAATACCTCGACTCGAGGGTGAGATTGAAAGAAAACCAGCTTCCACCAAAAGAAAAGTTTCACAGTATCCTGAATGACTCATCAATATCTGATGAGGACTACGAACATGCACAACAGGTATGGTGTGCATTCAGTGTTAAAACTCTCGGCGAATATGTACAATTATACATGAAGACTGATGTGTTCTTGTTGGCTGATGTCTTTGAAAATTTCCGAGAACAGTGTTTCATGGCTTACGGTCTCGATCCAGCACATTACTACACGACTCCTGGCTTCGCATGGGACGCCAAGCTCAAATATACAGGGGTAAGATTGGAACTCCTCACTGACGTTGATATGCTACTGATGATTGAGAATGGTAAAAAGGGTGGAGTAAGTCAATGCTCCAACCGATACACCATTGCCAACAACAAGTATATGAAAGTTTTCAATGAAAGAGGTGAGATCATCTACATTGTATATTTCGATGCAAACAACCTTTATGGTTGGGCAATGGGACAACCCCTTCCTTACGGTGGTTTTGAGTGGGTTACAAATTTGGAAAATTTTGATTTCAATATTTCAAATGATTCACCCATTGGTTATATTCTAGAAGTTGATTTGTACTATCCACCCGAGCTTCACGATGAGCATAATGATTTACCGTTCTGTCCAGAACACTCGAAACCACCGGGTTCCAACCAGGAGAAGCTTCTAACTACCCTCCTACTGAAACATATGTACGTTCTCCATTACCGAGCTCTCAAGGATGCTCTTACAAACGGTCTGGTATTATTCAAAATTCACAGAGTGCTTAAATTCAATCAGTCAACATGGCTCAAGAGTTACATAGATTTCAATACTGAAAAGAGAGCACAAGCTAAAAATGAATTCGAAAAGAACTTGTACAAATTGATGAATAATGCAGTTTACGGTAAGACAATGGAGAATGTGCGAAAGCATGTAAACGTGAAACTCGTGGCGAAATGGGAGGGTAGGTTTGGAGCAGAAGCCCTCATAGCTAAACCGAACTTCCACAGCCGAGCCATTTTCAGTGAAAATCTCATGGCTATAGAGTTAAGAAAGACAGAAGTTTTGTTTAATAAGCCAATCTATGTGGGTCTGACAGTGCTGGATGTGTCTAAAATCCTAATTTATGATTTTCACTACGGTTACATGCGTAAAAAATATCGTAACAACTGCAAACTCTTGTACACTGACACGGACAGTTTAATATATGAAGTGAAGTGTCAGGACATTTATGCTGACATGAAAGAAGATATGGAAAAGAATACTCAACAATTCGACACTTCAGATTACCCTCGGGACAATATTTTTGGAATGCCGCAAAGAAACAAGAAAGTTTTGGGTTTGATGAAAGATGAATGTAATGGTGAAATAATTACAGAATTTGTTGGTTTGCGAAGTAAGATGTATAGTATCCGTGTCAATGGTGAGGACTTTGTTAAAAAAGCCAAAGGTGTAAAAGCAGCTGTTGTAAAGAAAAGTATTACCTTTGATGATTACACCGAATGCTTGCGAAATTGGAGTATCCAATCTAGAACGCAATATGTAATCAGGTCAAGACTACACAATGTTGAAACTATTGAACAACAAAAGATTGCACTAAGTCCTTATGACGATAAGCGATACTTACTCCCAAACAGTACAGACACCCTCGCATGGGGGCATTATAGAATCAGTGCAATGGATGTCGATGATGTCTTGAGTGACAGTGACGAAGAATTGCTAGATCTTCTGGTAAAAGATTAGGTTTAAGTTGTAAATAATTGTCAATAAAGTAGGTCTGAGGGTCATATTGAATAAAAACATGATATATTTATATGAATTGCTTTTTTATTTATCAAAAATCTTACATCAGTTAGCACAAGCGTAAACTTAGTATTATAAATCTCATAATTTAGTTTAAAATTTAATCGCCGTTGATTCATCATTGGTTCAACGTTGGTTCAACATTGATTCATCGTTGGTTCAGCATTGATTCATCGTTGGTTAAACATTCATTCATCATTGGTTCGACATTGCACAGAGTTGATTTAACATTGCACAAAGTTGATTACATATCTGATTTATCTATCCAGCTGTTGTGTGAACTGTCAAAACCTAGCCACTTTACAAATATTTTGTTACCACGTTTCTTGATTACTTTTTCCACAAGGTATACGTCTGGGTGTTTAACTTTGAGAAATTCTTGCTCATAAAATCCAACAGCAACGGGTTGTTCTTGATAGTCTTTGAGCTTGTACATCACTGGATTCATAAGCATAACTCGATCCACAGTGAATATCTCTGTTGTCCAGTTGGGAGTGTACCCTTTCTCAAAAACGTGCTTGTACTTGCTGATTCGAACTTTGTCACCAACTTTGAACTTTGGTCTTCTCCTCGGTCTATTTCGCAGTTTTTTAAGCGTTGCTTCAGCTCCTCTTCATCCTCGACATTGACATCTTTTGGGTTCATACCGATTGATCGATGTTTGGTATTGTTGTACTTGGAGATGAGAGTAGGCAAAATGTCTATCCACTTATAGATGCCTCTTAAGCTAAATTGAGGCCACATCTTATTCTTAAGCGTGCGATTAAATCTTTCACAGATTGACGCCTTCAGATTACTATGCGTTGAGTAGAGATTGATACTATATCGTTGCATAAGATTTTTAAAATGTGAATTATAAAATTCTTTACCTTCATCAGTGTGTAAGTTTTTTGGTATACGACCCTGCACTAGTATAGATTGCATTGCTGAAGTGACATCTGGTCCACTCTTACTTTTAACAGGAACTGCCCAGGCGTACTTGGAGAAAATATCTATGACGGTAAGTAAATACTTGTATCCATTATTCTCACGGGCATAGGGTAGCATTTCAACCAAATCTGCCTGCCACGTCTCGTCTATGCCACGCATTTGCACGCGACGACGTGGATAATTCTTCCTAGCAGGTTTATGCAGTTCTGTGACTACTGCCAATTTCTCCTTGTCCATTCTCGAGTGCGTTTAATCGAGCTTCCAACTGAGCAATGCGTTCAGTGTTAGGGACTGAAAAATCTTGTTGGGTGTCAATCTGCAGATTTTTAAGTTTTTCGTTGATTGATTCTTCAAGTAAACGTATCATCAAATTATTATTGTCAATCTCTGTTCCCATAGATGATGTCACTTGATACACTGTACGTATCTCGTTTTCTACAATGCGCTGTACAAGTCCCAAATTGACTGCGTCGTATTGCTCTTTGGCCTCACTAACGTTACAAAATCTCTTGCCATCTACGTCGTAATGGCCGTCAGAGGTAATCTTGAATCCAACACCAGGCGGCCCACGGCTTCCTGCAGCGGTTCGATCCAGATGACGTCCAAACACGTCGATACTCATCGTAATACTAACGAAAGCGTTATGAGTACACTCCTAATATATGATTTCAGCTTCCCGCAGTTCCTCAATGATTGATATGATTTCATTGTTGTGACTCGGGTTGCCTGCTGCCTGAGACGCTAGGAGTAGACGAAGACGATCAACTAGTTCATTAGGGTCGTCCCAGTAGACATAGTCAGTCCTAACATTTTTTCTTGCTACCATATACTGTGGCAGGGAACCTCCACCTTTGGATGATCGTCTGCGTGATACGTTGAACAATTTTGAAATAAAGTTCTTGTACTTATTATTATTGCTGGTGCGAATGGATTCACTGGAACTGTATCGCTTCTTGTGTGCATTTGTAGCAATCAAAATTTCCTTATAATTGTTTCGATCGTCAGTGCTTATGTGGGATTCTTCTGGATTTTGTTTAAACAAAAGTTCCAGCAGACCAACAGTTTTCAGATACTGTTTACCACCAACATTGATATATTGTGCCTCAAAACTAATGGGTTTGTCACCAATAAAAAGACTGCCATCATTGAGTTTACGCACACCATAAACCATATCCAAATACTGCTTCCTATTTTGTTGCAGCATCCTGAGAAATTTGTTTGTTAAATACTCGTAATTATCAGCAGGCTCAGGCACTGCATCTTCTTGACGCACAGTTGTATCTTGCTCTCCTTCAGCATCAGCAGTCATAAAGGAAGCATTATCGTCGTCCTCTTCCCACTCATCCTCCCCTTCCTCCTGCTCATCCTCCTGATCTTTTTTCTTTACAAGCTCATTTTGTTGAACTTCCTTCTTGACTGATGGATTCGATATATCAACCAGTTTCTGCAATGGCATGACGATTGGCTTGAACGTTTCACTCATTATTTTTTCAGTGGCTTCTTTACCCATTTTGAGCAATCGATGTTTACGCCGAATCGCCTCACTAGCTTTAGCAATTTGACGGAGCACCTCCTTCTCTTTGTGAAACTTTGACATGTTGACGTGTTGATGTGTCAATTTATAATGACATCATTTCTACTACATGACATATATTTATAGAGAGATAAAACAGTCAAAACCTTTTCTGTATCTTCCCTTATTGAGCTCACTATCCTTATCAATGACAACAAATCCATACTTCTCAGTATTCCAACATGATGCGCATAAGTCTTTAAATTGTAAATAACTCATGTCAGTGTTCACATGATCGTCATACACATGTCTTAAATTCTTCTCATCCTGCTTAAAAAGTATCAATAGATTGACGTTATCTCGAACCAGATGTTTAGGTATTCGAGCGTAAGTTTGACATAAGTAAAAACTGTCAACATGAGCGTGTCTGCCCATACAGAAAAAGGCTCGAATATTGTCCTGTTTCTCACAGGCAACATCATCAAATATAATTACCGAATTTGGTTGAGCTTCACTTGGTGGTATTACTTCTTCATGCTCACTGAAGGGAAAGTACTCAACTCCATCTACATCATTCAACACCCGTTCCAAGAATTTGTACTTTGGTTGTTTGAGGGATTTCAAGTAGACGTAGACACTTTCAAATTTCAATCCGTTTGGGTGTAAGATTAGGGCAAGTAATGCATTTGTCTTGCCGCAATTTGATGGTCCGCAAAACACTGCGCGAATGCTGTCTGGTAGAAGGCTACCATGTCGTTTCACCCTATACTTTTTTTTTGATTGGACGAGGGTATCAATATTAAAAACCGGAAGTTTAATAGGTTGTGTCTTGAACCGCATCTTGATATCAACTGCTGTGAAAGCTATAAATACAGCGCTTATATAGCTTCCAGGTCAGTTGCGTGCTAACCTCCATTCAGTGAAGAATGATTGTGCACCATAAAGTGAACAAAGTATCACGCCGTCATCATCGAGGTAAAGGATTGGTCAACAAAGTCATCAACAACTTGCCGTTTGAGTTGCACTTGCCTGGCTACCAATACTGTGGTCCAGGTACTAAGCTAGCCGGACGACTTGCTAGAGGTGATCCCGGTATCAATCCTCTAGACGCTGCGTGTAAAGAACACGACATTGCATACTCGCGATATCGTGAAAACGTTGATGTGAGAAACGCTGCAGATCGTGTACTAGCTAGTAAAGCCTGGAAGCGCGTTTTCGCTGAAGACGCTGGAATTGGCGAGAAAGCGGCAGCACTAGCAATAACTAAAGTCATGAATGCCAAAGCGAAACTCGGTATGGGGCTGACGAAGAAACCCAGTTCAAAGAAGAGGAAACCTAGTGTGAAAAAGAAACCAGCTGCAAGAAATAAACTGACAGCATTCAGAAAGGTTGTTAATGCGGCTAAGAAAGCAATGAAAAGAAGTAGTGATTCAAAAGTGGCCATCAAGTCTGCAATCAGAGGGGCACAGAAAGCCGTCAAAAGAGCAGGCGATAAAAATCAAGTGCAAAATCCACGTGTTCTACCAATCCCTTCGAAAGTCGGTGGTGTTTTGCCACTGATTCCAATTTTTGCTGGACTTAGTGCACTTGGAGCTCTCACTGGTGGAGCAGCAGGTGTAGCTAAGGCGGTAAATGATGCTAGCGCAGCCAAGCAACAACTGGCAGAAGCTCAACGTCATAACAATGCAATGGAGGCTATTGCTCTAGGAAAAGGTTTACACCTAAAACCCTATAGAAAAGGATTAGGTCTTCATATGAAACCTTACCGAAAAGGACAGGGACTTTGTCTAAGACCAGGGTCAAAAAACTTGCAGTGAAGCTACCTCACCATGCACTCACTGATACCGATCTGTTCAAGTATGCTAAAGCTCTAAAGATTCCACATTTTCGTGGAGTATTTATGCGCAATCAACTGCCAGTAAAGGGACCCCACCAAATTGAGTCAGCTATTGTTAATCTTGATGATAGCCACGGCCCTGGTACCCACTGGGTCAGTTATAGAAAGATCGGTGATCAAGTCCTATACTTTGACAGTTTCGGTAATCTTCGTCCACCTTTGGATCTCGTAGATTACCTAGGTGTTGGTAGCGTGATAAAGTATAATCATGACAGATATCAGGACTATGACAGTGTTGAATGTGGACACTTATGCTTAAAATTTCTATCTGGACAACTACATATAAAAGACAAATACTGTCTATATAAGAACATGTAATGAACGGACTAGAGTCAGTACAGAGAAAAACACCATCATGGAAGAATCATTTACTCTCACGATAACAGGAAACTCTTCTGTGCTAGACTCAGAGTATTTTCCACCAATAGAACTCTCTCCTCATAAGAACTATGTACTTGGACTCGTTGAAATGCTCACATTTAATGCGATTCCTAACGTTGACACTGGAAAGAATAAAATCTATGTTGGTGAACGAGTAGTGACCATACCTACTGGCAGCTATGAGATTGAAGACATTGAGAGTTATGTTCAGAAAGCTCTAGCAATTGATGGAATTACAATAAACATCAAGCCAAATAATAACACATTGCGCAGCGAGATCAAGTGTGATCGCAAAGTGAACTTTCAACCTCACGATTCTATTGCACGATTGTTGGGATTCGCTCCACGTGTTCTCGAAGCCAATAAGACTCATACTTCTGATCTACCTGTGGCTATTCTCAAAGTGAATGCTCTGCGAATTGAGTGTAATATCACTACTGGAGCTTACATAAATAATCGCAAAGTACACACGATTCATGAATTCTTTCCTGTTGTACCACCAGGATATAAGATTGTTGAAGTGCCGTCACACGTCATTTACCTTCCAATCGCCGTGAAGACAATACGTCAAATTCAGCTCCGCATAGTTGATCAGGACGGTGACTTGGTGAATTTCCGAGGAGAGGTGATAACAATACGACTGCATGTCAAATCATCATCATAATGGGTATAGTGTAAAATCCCAAAGGAGTCTATATAAGAGCGTCAACATGTCGAATGCAAACCAGTTCTCAAGCAGCACGCAAGGAGCTAACACCTCAGAACGTGCTCTTTCTGGAACAGCTTGGTCTGAAGATCAAACCACGTGGAAAAAGAAACTGAAACGTCCATTCAAGATATTGATCATCTCCTTTTGTTGCAATAAAAATGGAAGAAATACTAAACATTCAAGCACCAGTGAGATTTGATGAGTCTATAGCTCACTATGAGATTCATGCACATCAGCCTTATGCATCATCATCATCATCATTCAACAACAGTGATGAAATTCGAATTGCTGTCCAGCATCAAGATTTGTGTGTACTACCCAGCAAGAGTTCACTGCATGTGTATGGACGACTAACAAGGCCTGATGGGGTTACAGCTGTTGCTAGTACAGCACTAGTGAGCAATGCCATCTGCTATCTGTTTGATGAAGTTCGCTATGAACTCAATGGTATTGAGATTGATCGCTGCAAGAACGTCGGTCTCACTAGCACCATAAAGGGCTACATCTCACTTGCTCCTGGACAAAGTTATTTTATAGAGAATGCCGGATGGCTCGACATGCCGGAAGGAACAAAACGTCTTTCTAATGATGGGGGATACGTTGATGTCACTATACCACTCAGTATGATCCTAGGATTTGCTGAAGACTATCGAAAGATCGTTGTTAATGCAAAGCATGAACTTATCCTGACAAGATCACGCAGTGACATAAATGCTGTTGTTCAAGCACGACAAGCGCCAGGAAACGAAGAGCAATTCAAGATCTCAATTCATAAAGTAGAGTGGATGATACCATATGTAATAGCTTCGGATGAGCAAAAGATAAATTTGCTGAACGTTATTGGAAAAGATTTTCTCACAACTATGAGTTTTCGCTCATGGGAATTGTATGAATACCCCATGCTTCCCACCACCACAAGACATATATGGACTGTGAAAACATCAACTCAGTTAAAAAAACCACGTTATGTTATACTGGGTTTCCAGACAGGTAGAAAGGATAGGCTAGCCAGATATGCTAATCGCTTCGATCACTGCAATATAACCAATGTCAAGTTATTCCTCAATTCACAGTACTATCCGTATGGTAATTTAAATCTGGACTTTGGCCATAATCAGTTTGCACTACTGTATGAGATGTATGCAAACTTTCAGGCAGCGTACTATGGTAAAGAGCCTGAACCAATGTTGAAGAAAAGTGATTTCAAAGAATACGCTCCTCTCAGTGTCATTGATTGCTCAAAACAAAATGAGTTTCTCAAACAGACCTCAGTGGACGTTCGTTTGGAATTTGAATCTGCAGACAATTTTCCCGCTGAAACTGCAGCCTACTGTCTAATTATACATGACCGTATGATTCAGTACCAGCCACTGAGTGGTAGTGTGAAGAAGTTGATTTAAGATGATAGTGGTGGGGGTAATGTTAGTGGTTGTGGGGAGAAAAGGTATAAAGTAGATGATTTTAGTAAGAGAATTCAGTTTTGGTCGAAATGGAGTTCATTGTAGACGTGAAAGGCTTCAAGAAGCCCAACAACCAGTTCATCTTCAAGGAATTGACTATAGTTCCCCTCCAGGAAGAGGCTCAACCTCTAGTCTACCTCTTTGAACCTCCCTGCTATTGGAACTCTCTGCCTGCTCGATACAAGAGCGAAAATTTGTGGCTGACGCGCAATTATCACGGTATCGGGTGGACTTCTGGTGACATACCTACGAGGAAGTAAGACCTATACTTCAAGATATACTACTTGGTGCTTGTGCTATTTACGTCAAAGGACTTGAAAAGAAGAAATGGTTTGACGAGTTTGGGCTGAATGTACGCAATTTGGAAGATTTGGGCTGTCCTTCGCTAAAGAAATTATACAATGCAGTTTCCGTCACGTGTAATCATCATACCCAGTTCTGGAATCACAACTGCGCTGTCCGAAATGTCCTGACGCTCAAGACCTGGTTCTTGACTCCTCAGGATCAGCCAACCATCAGGATTTATGCTGGAAGCAGTGCTGACGACGATGATGCTGATGATGTGACTAAAGGTGTAGATACTACAGACACTTGTTTGAAAAATACAACGCTCAAAGACTTTTATAATAAGTGCGAATTCCTGTTTTCATAATGTTTCTTTTAACAAATTAGGTTAAGATTTTACTTTGTAAAAATAGGTTAGGTCTTTTTTCTTGAATGAATAAAAAAAATAACTAACGGTAATAAAAGTGTTCATTACTTTTAAACCTATCCACTAGTTAACCATTAGTCATGTCAAATACACAATTTTTTCAAATTTCTAACTATTACTTTTATGATTATTATTGATAAATGTTGCTACATAATAAATAATAATTTTGTTAACAATTAAATTTTACAGTCATTACTTATACTGAGTGCCAATACTATAACTCAACAGTTTAATTTTCTTCAAGCATCTAGAAGATTTGTGCGCATGTGCAACGAGTGGGGTAATGTTTAAAGAGTGGGATAATGGATTATAAGAGCAGCGACAGGTTACAGTGGTTTCATTCAACAAAGTGCAGTGCAAACGTCTTGTGAAAAAAGTTAAATAAGCCTTTAGAGAAGATGGATCTTAAAAAGATTAACGCAGTTGGTCGAATGGATGGGGTCCTACCTACAAAAAAATTATCGGAACTGACTGTGAAGAAGAAGTATGCTGTGTTCAAGATTCGAAAAGTACGAACAAAGTATGGTAATAGGATTGTGGTTGAATTGGACAATCAGTTTTCTGTATTCTTGCCTGGTAGAATCATGAAAGTCTTTGAGGAAGCATCCGAGAACACACAAGAGGAGGATAAATTTGAAAAGATGGAGGAGGCAGTTAAGAAAAAGAAAGTTTACTTTCACTACCTTGGAGGACCTTACAATCATTTTCAATTTGAATATGAGCACTAAAATATCTTCCTGAGAAAAATGTATTTGTGACAATATTTGTCTAAAAATAAATGTCATCTTTTCTACATACTTAAATGTTATATTTTAAACCTATCTACTGCGTGTGTATTTGCAATAAATAGAATAAGGTTTATATAAAAAAAAGAGAGTTTCTGGTGACTTCAATTTATCATATAACTAAGGACACATTTCAAAAAAAAAATTTTGTAGAAGGTGCATCTTGAAGAGGATAGACTCCAATCAATAATTTATCTGTGGGTACTTACTAAAGAAAGAATGTATGCCGTTTCGCAGATTCAAAAAGTTTATAAAAGATTTGGTTCAAGAATTGTTGTTGTTGAATCGGAGGATCAATTTATAGTTTTTTATACCTGAAAGTATTGTGCACGTTTTGCAAAACAAATACAACGTAAACATAATGAATAATACAACCATTAAAGTGAAAGATTAAACATTTTTATTTAATACTCTTATATTAGGTATCAAATCTTACATGCATGAAATTTAAAAAAATTATTATTAATTTTTCTTTCACAAATTTCGAATATTTTTTAAATATTCAATCGTTTTTAGACTCCACCTTTTTCTCAGAAGTTGATGTCTTAGCTGAAGATGGTAATGAGGGTAGTGATTGTTCCAAATAACCAGGACGCAAAGGGTCGTAAGCTGCATCTGCTGACATCTATGATTGATAGAGTTAAAAAAACTATATACTAGGCTATATATATATATATATATATATATATATATATATCACATAGACTTTAACTTGTAAAATCTCTTCTATTTCTTGTCTTCTAGTCTTAAATCGAGGTAAAGGAAGATCTATTGTTTTCAAGTGGAAACGAGGATCATTTTGATGGTACGATTTACAGCAGCAGCACTGAGGTCTAATATCATGCCTTTTTACGAGCGATGTATCAGGAGTTGCTTGTGATTGTAATGATGCAGATGGATCACCCTTCACTACCACAATCAAAGACAGTAACAAAATTATTGGAATGAACTCTCATTGACTTATTTCAAAATTCAGATTCTGTTTTGAACCCATATTTTTATTTCCATCTTCAATAAATCACATAAACATATGCTTATCCATGTGGTAAAAACTTATTTCTTTATTCAGTTACCATGTTTCGTCGGTATATTATCTAAATATCCAGCCTATTTTTTTTAATGATAGCTGGAAAATAAAATATGACTATAAAAAAGAATCTGAATTTGAAAAATTAAGCAATATTTGAATTTCTTGTTACAATTTACCTTGATAAATAAAAAGCGTTTTTTTTCTGTCTCGATAAAGTCACACTCCACCATTACTCATAAGAAACAACGCTTGATTGAGTAAAGTAGACATATATATATATATATATATATATATATATATATATCAACGTCTCCATTCAATATGAGTCTATCTGCTGAAAGAGCCCAGTATGAGACTATGCGCTGTTTATAAGCATAGGGAACAGTCTCATACACGGCGCTGTCAGCACACAGAGTCATATTGAATGGAGTCGTCGATATATCTGCTTATTTTTATTTGATGCACCTTCAGGTTTACGTCCGCTTATAATAACTGGCTGCGTTATTTTGCGATAAGTAGAATTCATTATTTCTATGTTCCGTCTTTTACTCGCACTTCTTTTTTCATCATCACTGCTTAGATCTGATAAACGAAGATCATCGTTCACGATAGCTGCGTACAGTGACGATGATGACGGGAGTGGAGCGGCAGCACGTTTATACGGTTTCTGTTTACCAGCATCTTTCAGCGGTACACTCTGATATGTATGGTAGCGGTGTCTGTGGTAGCAGTGATGGTGAGCGGGAACGTGAGTTGGATGGTGCCGACGATGACGACGACGATAAGCCTCACCAGACTCTCCAGATCTCTTTAAAATCTAAGAACACACACACACACACAATAAAATTCAATTAATAGCATAAAGCACCACGAAGAACACTTTTCACTGCATGAATCACTGCACGAATAACAACTCACATTTTCACAGAACCACTCTTCTTCTCAACCATTGAAATTTTTTGAAACACTCTTTTCGTAAGACACTTTAATTCATTAGACACTTCTCACTTCACACTGATTCACATTTCACCACAACGCGAATTGAAATTCATGCCTCTGAATGTGGGCTTTTAAAGAGAAGTCCCCACTATGCGCTAGC
>CAKNYM010038442.1:38276-51638 GCA_932195095.1 Andricus curvator | reverse complement strand
CATGATCGTAGCTTCCGGAGCCTACAACTTCTCACATAATAATATTATCATTGATTTAATTATATTATTAATTATTATTGTTATTAATAATCTAGTTATTAAAAATAATAGACTAGTGACTTGTATGGAATATATAGTCTGTAAATTCGCTTTAAATAATCGGCTTTTCCTTAAAAGGCTTGAATTCGGAAATTATTTACACTGAAGAACAATAAAAATATTAAAAATGAATTATTTATGTTCTCTAAGAACATCTACGTTGAATATGATACATATCGAGATTAATTTTTAATTTTCTTTAGAGAAAAAAACTTGCGTTGAATACATAATTATACTGAAACAAAAATTGATAAATATACTCCATAAGCTTTCTTAAAAATGTACTGCTGATCATTTCTAAAAAAAAAAAAACGTTTAAATCCATTCACAATTGTGACCTGTAGACTATTTTCAATTGTAAATTCCCGAGCCAGCCCACTGTGCAGCGGGAAAAGTAAACCCCAAAGGTTTTATTTTTACTCCGGACTTTGCCTGAGCCTGTCTGGCACTTCGCGATTTGACCAGGCAGAGTCTGAAGTGAAAGTGCTACTTCGGACTTTGCCTGACACCGCTCAGTCAATTAGCGGAGGAAACAGGCAGACTGCAGTGTGCCGGCACATGGGACTTTGCGTGTAACGTATACAAACCGCTATTGAAGAGTAAATAATGATTTTGTGAACAATCTCGAATTTCGCATACTTTGAGTAAACATACAATAAATAAACAAATGAAAATGCAACAATCTCTGACTAAGGTGCTTTTGGAAATTTAGCGATCTTCAATTAAAAAAAAATAATAATAATTGAGGATTGGGGCAAAATTGAAGGCTGTAGATCTTTTGAACGAAAAAATGCGTTTTCTCCCATATTGCGGTGTATCATCTGGGCATACTATCGTGTGCACTTCAACATTTCTATTATTACTACAAATATTAACCGATTTTCATTCATCTTTTTTTCACTTTCTTGAAGTTATATGAATAAACTATTTCTGCTAATTAAAATTGAATGACGCGATGCTTTCATAATTTCACTTTTTTGAACTGGCCTGCATCTCATAACAATGAAAGGGCCATTCGTTTCGGGTAATTCGACGCGCTCCAGGGCCTCTGCCTCGTAACTTAGACGGGGCTCGATTGCCCAGGCCTCGAGAATACACACTCAGCTAGCACCGAACTTTACTAAATTTTTTTTCTACTGTTCTTTTATTTTTGTTTATAACGTCAAATTTAAACATTTTTTCAAAAAACCGACAACTAGCTTACAAGGTCTTTATACCTCTCTTCCTTTTCATTCTCCTTGGCTATGATGTTTATATAGTTAAAAGTTTGTCATAAGGACAACCGCAGGATTTCGCCGGTAGCGGGTGCTAATCTGAAAAATTGCACCCGTTCCCAGCGAAATCGCGGTAAAATTTCAGCTGTAACCACTTTTCACGACCGTGAGATAGGTGGTTATAGTCTGTGTCGAACGCAATACGATGATCCGGCAAAAGTCTCGTGCACCCTGAGGGCACGGAGCGAACCAAGCACGACCGACTTCTGCATTTTCCCCGCAAGTGTCTCAGCATTTTCTTGACACGCAGGGATGCTTTTCAGGCTATTAACCAGTGAAACCTTGGCACCTCCAACAGCGCCGATGATCAAGACGATTAGCTTAACAGAATATTCCGGGTATAACCGTCGCAACTCCCTTATAAAGTCTTTATACATCTCTTTATTTTCTTTCTCCTTGGCTATGACGGTTTTGTCAGCTGGTGCCGAAAATTCGATAACGAACATAGTTCGTTTCTCGAAGTCAAGGAGAACTATGTCAGGCCTCGAGCGCGCAACAGAAACAATTTTCGAGAATATGAAGTTCCAGTATATGCGGCACTTCTCATTTTCGACAATTGACTCTATTTCTCTATGAGCGTTTAGCAGAGAGGTATTTGGGCTAATGCCATAAGAGTGACAGAGATGGCAATAAAGCACTCTTAGTGCCGCCTTGTGCCTTTAGATGTAGATCGTTCCCACATGAGTCGGACAACTAGATAGTATGTGTCCTAGATGCTCAAGGTGTGCATGACAAGCTCTGCAGCTATCATCGGGAATGTCTTGGCTCAAAATGTGGCGACGGTATGCTAGAGTGGAAATGACACCGTCTTGACATGCCAAAATGAAGCCCTCCGTACCCGAATTTAATCCGGGTGATCTAAGGAAAGCAAATGTTAGCTCATACGACATCGACTGATCTTCCACATTTCTGTGGAAGATGCCGTGCATCCTCTTGTCGAGGAGCTGTTCGTGGAAGTATCTCTCCTGTGCTTTCTTAATCCGGGCCTTCAGGAGTGAGTATTCAAGATGGATAAGATTTGATGCATTTTGCTCACCCCTAATATTGAAGTCAAGGCCGAGTGTTTCAGCAGCCTCCTCCGCTGCTTTGTACAGAAACGCCCCTTGGCCCACTTCTTCGTGTTTCCTGATCATTTTAAGAAGAGGGTCTTGTCCATTTGCGACCATATGTGCTGTACTCAGAATAATCCTATTGTGAAGACATTCAAGATTCAGTATTCCGCGACCACCTTGACAGCGTGACATGTAAAGTCGTGGAACAGAAGACTCAAGGTGCATGCTTTTCTTCATGTGCATAACCTTTCGGGACCCGATATCGCGGGATCTGAGTTCGTCCTTCGTCCATGGAACTACTCCAAATGAATAGAGTACTACGGGGACGGCAAGCATGTTCCTTGCAGATACTTTGTTCCTCGCCGACAGTTCGGAAGACCATATCCGTCGGATGAGACGTTTGTATCTGCATCGGAGAGTATCCTTTATAGATGTCACGTCCTGAATGCGGCTCTGTGGCACGCCCAGGTATGTGTAGCTCTCGAGCGCAAAGGTGTCGTATAGCGCTTCTGTCAACGAGCTCAGGATCTTCGAGTAGTTTCTCTTGATTCCTAGCATAGATCTTAAGATCATCCATGTAAAATACATGAGTGACCTTATGCTTTCGGTTTCCAGGTTTGCTGCAGAGATACCCTTCGGAATGGCGAAGTGCGAGAGATAGTGGCAATAATGTGAGGCCAAAGAGGAGAGGGCTCATGGTGTCGCCCTGAAACACACCTCTCTGAAAGGTGATACTGTTAGTGATCACACAATGTTTTCCAGATGAGATAGTAAATCAGGTTTTCCAAAGCGGCATTAATGTTTCTATGCACCTCACGATGTGTGGATGAACCTTTAGGCTTTCCAACAGATAGATGATAAGTCTATGGGAGGTTGAATCGAAAGCTTTCCGGTAATCAATCCAGGGCATCGATAGTAATCGCTGATAGGATGCTGCGTCTTTACAGACACATCTATCGATGAGCAAGTTCACCCGACATCCTGCTGTGCCTTTCTTTGAACCACGTTGTTCATACATCTCTCGCCACACAGGTCCAATTGTCCGAACAATCCTATCATTTAGGATGACTGTGAAGTTCTTATACAGTGTGTTCAGACATGTTATTGGTCTGTAATTCTTAGGGTCAGCAATTTCAAGACGGGCAACTTAGCCCGTCGTCGGCAGGAGCACAGTGCACCCTTCCAGCAACCACCCCGGAACAGGCTCTTTCGACTTTAGATATGAGGTGAAAATTCGGGCCAGATGCTGGGGGGTTGAAGGAAACTTCTTTCACCAGAAGGTCTTGATACCATCTGGTCCCGGAGCGGAATAGTTCGTTATGCCTCTTAATACGATTTTCACCTCCTCGGCAGTGATAGGTGGGCATCCTCAGCTATTATGAGGGCATTGCATAGCTCCTTGAAGCTATTTATGTTCTTTGAGCCTTCTTCAAGTGGATGTTGGACTTCGTAGACTTCTCTCCAAAATGCTTCGACCTCCTCTGGTTTGGGCGGATGGTGGACAGTAACTGGAGGGTCTTGGAAGAGTCGAGATGGGTCAGAAAAAAGATGTTGATTTTCTCTGACCCACCTCTCTCTCCACTCTAGACTTCTCCTAGCGTTAGACAGTACTCGTATTCTGTCAACAATATGCTGCCTGATGGTCAGTAGCTTTGACTTGTTCATTGTGTGATGACGGATCCGCAGTTCGCGCGCGAAATGTCGAACCTTGGCAGTGAAAGTCCTGCCAGATGTTATGTAGTCAATCACACACTGAATGCGGGACGCGTACTGTCTTGCCCAGCCTATCTTCGTGCTAAGTTGATGCATTCTTCTTTTGGTTTAATGATCAACCGTTGGTTCTGTTTTACGGTTTGCATCTGTCAAAGTTCTCGCTGCATTGTACACACTACAATTGATAGTCCAGAGGTCGGATTCTTCGGAAAAATCTCCACGAAGCTCATCATCCAGTTCAGTCAGATCTTTGGGCTTGGGAGAAACCTGAATGTTGATGTTTGTCCGGGTCTTGAAACATCGTTCTTCGTCTATTGGATGCCTGTTCGAGGTTGGTCTCAGTGTCGCTTCTTTTCCTCTGTTGCCGGCTTGTTCTGGCTGCGGTTGAGTAGGCGCTCCGCTTGTATAACCCCTTTTCCGGAGGTCCTCGGCACGGTTTCGCAGACGTTTTTGCGAAAAATCCGAGAGCTCTGGGTGTTTCTCGCACCACAGAGCATGCAATCGCATATATATATGCTATATCCTAAGGAAATAGAGTCAATTGTCGAAATCGAAAAGTGCCGCATATACTGGAAGTTCATATTCTCGACAATTGCTTCTGTTCCGCACTGACGCCTGGCATAGTTCTCCTTGACTTCGAGAAACGAACAATGTTATTTCGGCGGTTATACCCGGAATATTCTGTTAAGCTAGTCGTCCTAATCATCGGTGCTGTTGAAAGTGCCAGGCTTCCGCTGGTTAATAGCCTGAAAGCATCCCTGCGTGTTAACAAAATGCTAAGATACATGCGGGGGAAATGTAGCAGGCGGACGGCCTGGGGTCGCTCCGTTTACTCAGGGTGCACGAGTCTTTTGCCGGTTCATCATATTAAATCCATCACAGACTGTAACCACCTATCTCACGGTCGTGAGGCGTCGTTACGGCTGGAATATCACCGCGATTTCGTCGGGAGCTGGTGCAATTTTTCAGAATGGTACCCGCTCTCGGTGAAATCCCGCGGTTGTCCTTATGACAAACTTTCAACTATATTGGTTTGTCCAACGTTGTCAGTCCCGCTATGTACGGTAGACGCAACAAGATTCAGCGTATATCGGTAGCTTCTATATTTCGCCAACTTTGTTAGACCCATTAGATTAAGCCATCAGACCAGACCCATTTGTCGGGGAGAGTGGGGAGTTTTGGGTCGGGTTTTGTTTTCGAAGCATAACTACCATAAACATCGGTAGATTGTAAATATTTGAAGTTGTCTTTTTAGAGGAGCTCTATATACAACTACTGGAATCGACATTCGTAATTTTGGTGGGGAGATGTGAGCCATGTCAAAAAATACGAAAAAATGGCATATCTTTATGATTTATCTTTATTAAAGTTATAGGAGATGAAAACTATCATAATTCTGAAGCAAATAGAAGGTGAAAAAAAGATTAGTCTGATTTGCAATGAATAATAGTCTAATAGCCGGTTCTCATGTTGGCACACTTCAAGTGCATAGCTCGATCGTACATGCTGCAATGTATTGCGTTGTTTCGATTCAACTTCTTCGGCATTGTGCCCTTGCAGATGATGCAGAAGTCTTTGTCTTCATCTTCAGGAAGTGACATCGCCATTTGCGGTTGAAAGTGCTAATAAAAGTAAAAAAATGTGTGGCTCACAACTCCCCACTAATGGTGGCTCATAACTCTCCACATCGGACTTATTCAAAATGGCCGCATCGACATCGACACACTGAATGTTTATCAAACAAAATTTTTTTTTGTGTTGAAAGCCAATGGCCCAAGGAATGTTTTGCACAAACTCACCTTCGGAGTTGGTTGCAAAACGGGACTCAAAATACCACAAACACAAATGAGTACAAAAACTTTCGGTGTGACTTTTTTTAGCAAATTACAGAAACACTAAGAACGCGTGCTAATGCGACAAGTGCTAATGGAAAAGTAAGCTTCGGTCAAGAGAAATATTTGACAGTCGTTACAACATTCCTACTATTCTCAAAACTCCCCACTTTCTTCTATGTAATTTTTACATTCATACGACGCTCTTAAGCCCTCAACGTTACCACATGTCGAAGAAATTTCGTTTCAAATTTTATTCGCAAAGTTTTGTCAATAGCAAGACTTTAAAGATTTTACAGTGCCTTGCACTGACATAAAATATTAATATATTTCTCTAAAAAAATAAAATAAAATCAGCCGATTGTTATCAAAAATGTATATCTATACGTAATAATTAATCATTCGTTTTATTACGTAATAACACTTCTTGTTAGATTATTCCTCTTTTTCTATGTGATTCTAAAATAACTTTACATCCTGTTTTAAAATATGTCAATTTTTTTTAAATATTGACACAAGGGCAGCTTTTTTTCTAAATGTTTTAAAACATGATTTTCTCGAAAAGGTAAGCTTATACTGCCATTTGTTGGACTGGTACTATTATAGAGAATATATCCTATATCCCAGCGGATACTGTTATATAACTGTGATGTAACAGTTCTAGAATAGAAAAGAACAGGTTCTCTAAAAGGATAAGAACATACTTAGACCATGGTCCAAGTAATGTCGTACCCAAATGGACGTAGCAGTTCTGTAACGCTTAATCCTGGTAACTGTACTATTAAAAATGACTGCTGACTTTGAAACGTGATTACTTGTTCCCAAAAGGAGCGAGAAATTTTCTGCAAACTCGTTAAAAAGCTTATTAAATTAGGCGTTGAACAAGCCCTGATAAAGATATTCTAGATATTTTGAAGAGAATTTACCACTTGAGAAGTTTCAAAAAATGCATGAATTTCTCGAATTTTGTACCTCTAATTCAACGTGTAACACGACCTAGGCCTTAAGTTCTTATCTTTGATTTAAGCCAATAAAACTTCAAAAACATTCACGGATTCTCAAGATATGACATAAATGTTCAAGCATATCTGCTTCGCGTCTCAGTCGGCGATCACCGCAGATGGCCAGACTTCCTGCTAAAGCGACTGAAATTCGGCGCAGACCCGCTTGGACATTTTTAATCGTATCTTGAAAGCTCGTAAAGATTTTGAAGTTTTATTGGCTCAAATTAATGATAAGACCTTAAACACTGTGCAGTGTGAATGTGAGATTTTTGTTACAATTTTCCTAGGTCATGCCACAAGTTGAAGTCAAGGTACAAAATTCGAGAAATTCTTCCATTTTTTTAAAACTTCTCACATGGTATATTCTCTCAAAAATATCTTTATTAGGGCTTATTCGACGCGTAATTTAATAAGCTGTTCAACGGATTTCTAGAAAAATGTCTCGCTCCTTTGGGAACGAGTAATCACGTTTCAAAGTCAGCAGTGATTTTTAATAGCACTTACGCTGATCGTACCGACAATTTCCGACGGTAGTGTACTATTTAGTTTATGGTCGATACTTGTCGAGAATCATCAGACCGGCAAAATTTTGAGCAGTTTATTCACAAAAACAAAATGTATAACTGTGATAAACGAGATCAGTGATGACGATTAAATTTTCAATCAATATGAAAGAAAATCAGATAAATAAATGAAGCTTCCAAAAAAATTCAAAAATGATAGAGTACCACGAATAATCATTGTATCTTTTCTTTTACAATGTACATATACATTATGTATATATAATGTATCCAATAATGTATAAATACACCCCCAAATATAAAAAAACTTTAAAAATTCATAATAATAGCTCTTTGGGTTACTATACTGTTGTAAAAAAACTGAGATAGTACTTGAGTTTTATCACACAAAGAAATTTTTAAAAAATGTTGATTTTTTTTTTGAATTTCCCGCCAAAAATTTTTCGAAGAAATCATGCACGTTGAAAATGATTGAGAGAAGTCCTGTAAATTTTTCAGATTTTTTCTAACGATCGAAACAGAGGACAAAAATAAAAACAAAAATGGACGTTACCCCCTCTAACTGATCCAATATGGCGGCTAACGGTTTCAAATTTTGGGAAAAATTTGTTTGGATTGCATGCTTTCAATTGGATGACTCAACATTTGATTTCCTTTGGAGGCATTTTTTGCATGCTTACCTGGCTATACCCTTTGAAAATGAATTGTTGTAATATAAAATATTTTCTTCTCGGCTGGCCCGACCGTCGGCATAACTCTGGTCTAAGGTCGATAAAGAACAGTGTGGCCTTTATTTTCCATTCCTGTAACACGTGTGACATTCTAGTGACATGACAGTTGTATAACTCTGCGATATACCAGTTACATTACGGAATTCCAGAACTGTTACACATCCTTACATTAACAGCGTTACAGAACAGTGTGACCTTCATGTTCCGTTTTTGGAACACGTGTGACAGTCTAGTGACATAACAGTTCTAATACTCTGTTCTGTATTAGTTACATTACAGAACTGTGATGTAACCTTACATTAACAGCTTTACAAAACAATGTGACCTTTATGTTTCGTTCCTGGAACACGTGTGAAATTATATTGGCATAACAGTTCTATCACTCTGTTCTACATTAGTCACATTACAGAATTCCAGAACTGTTAAAAACTGTTTGAAAAAGTAGTGTGACCTTTATGATCCTTTCGTGGAACATGTGTGACATTCTAGTGACATAACAGTTCTATCACTCTGCTCTATATTAGCTACATTACGGAATTCCAGAACTGTTATATATCCTTACAGTAACATCGTTACAGAACAGTGTGACCTTTTGGTTCCGTTCTCGGAACACGTGTGATATTCTAGTGGCATAACAGTTCCATCACTATGTTCCATATTAGTTAAATCACAGAATTCTAGAACTGTTACATATCCTTACAGTAACAGCGTTACAGAACAATGTGACCTGTATGTTCCGTTCTTGGAACACGTGTGACATTCTAGTGACATAAAAGTTCCATCACTCTGTTATATATAAGTTACATCACAGAATTCTATAACTGTTACATATCCATACAGTAACAGCGTTACTGAACAATGTGACCTTCATGTTCCGTTCTTGGAACACGTGTGACAGTCTAGTGACATAACAGTTCTAATACTCTGTTCTGTATTAGTTACGTTACAGAACTGTGATGTAACCTTACATTAACAGCTTTACAAAACAATGTGACCTTTATGTTTCGTTCCTGGAACACGTGTGAAATTATATTGGCATAACAGTTCTATCGCTCTGTTCTACATTAGTCACATTACAGAATTCCAGAACTGTTAAAAACTGTTTCAAAAAGTAGTGTGACCTTTATGATCCTTTCGTGGAACATGTGTGACATTCTAGTGACATAACAGTTCTATCACTCTGCTCTATATTAGCTACATTACGGAATTCCAGAACTGTTATATATCCTTACAGTAACATCGTTACAGGACAGTGTGACCTTTAGAATCTTTCTGTAATTGTTATGGCACACGATTGTAATAATGTAATGCATAAATGTTCCCTTTTTGTTATGTAACATTTACAGAACGTGTCCGCTGGGAGATGATATCCTGCGCCTGCGTTTTCGAAAAGATAATTTTTTTCAGTTAGACGAAGAATTTAACTTAAAAGAACGGATACACAGGCAATTGTGGAATGTTTCAATTTAAATGTTTGAAAAAAAGATTTAAGGAAACATATCTTTCAAAAAACATGTTGTATAAAAATTATCTGAAAAAAAATTTACTAATTTCGAAATTTTGAAACAATTTAGAAAAGAGAATTGAGAAAAGACAATTTAGCACTTTCGAATTTTTCTAGTTTCTTTTAATTTTTCTTGCGGAGTATTTCAATTTTGTTTATAAACATTTTCGATAGTTTTTTTTTTATTTCGGTACTTTCGGAAATTTTCATTTTTCGCAATTTTTCTATTTCTTATTTGACAAAATTATGGCATTCCGTTTAAAATTTCGTGAAATTTTTAAAAGCAAAATGCAATTGTATAAAATTTGTTAAGATTAATGGAACCCACTTGTATTCTGAGAATTCTTGCAAAATGCTATAAAATATTTGACAATTTCGTGGAATTTCAGAAGAAAATAAAAATTTACAATTTAAATTTGGAGTACGCAATAAACAAAACGTGATAAATCGACTTCAGATATTTGCCAACATACATTAAATGATATAAATGTAGAATTTAATTCAAAAGACTAAATACCCAGATAACATACGTGCCGGCACGTGATCGGCCCGACGCGTCGGTCCGATGGATCAGACCGCAGGCCGGCAGATCGCTTGCAGTCGGCGTGCATTTTGCTATCTGGGTAAGTTCACTAAAACTGACCAAAATGATCAAAATTACACCTTCTTCAGCCATATATAACCCTTAAAACGAGACCAAAAAACTTTCAAATGCTTCATTTTTCACTGATTTAGGACTGAAAATATATGTGCGTGGTTTTTAGAAAACTGAAAGATTTATTAGCTTTTTTTCGTTTTTTCTTACTTCTCTGACAACTTTATGCAAAAAGGATCTGTACGAAGCAATAGTATGTAGGACTATACTTCAATATATCTTAACAAATTAAAATGGTGAAATAAGTACAAAGTCGAAATTTGGAACTAATTTCACGAAAGGTCGAAAGGCAACGACTTCATGAGTGTGAAGTTAACTGTCCGAGCGGAGCGAGGGCAGATATCATATGAGTGAAATCGCTGCCTCGACGCGAGTCATGCATACATTATTCATCATATCGATAATCGAAAATTCGACTTTCGATGCCTGTGGAGCGGTTCGACAATCGAGTCTTCTACCCTGGGGAAGAAAGTGACAGATATATTTCTACTGTTGTATAGCTTATATCTTTATGGCAGCAAGCTGTACGAGAAGTACAAAATAGAAAAAAAGAAGAAAAAATGCAAATAATTCTGTCATTTTTGTAAAAAACTTGTGTACATGTTTTCGGTATCATCGAAAAATCAAGGGGTTTCAAGTTATTTTGTCTCAAATTAAAGTTTATATTTTGCCTAAGAACGTGCAATTTTATCAGATTTATAGTATTATTTTTGTGGATTTTTATGAATGTTTGAAATGAAGAAAAACGTCAAGTTAAGGGAGCAGTCTGCCATTTCAATGACTTTTTTGAAACATTTCTTTTTCATAGTAAAATTCATTTATTGATATCAAACTTTTAGTACATAAAAGAAGAGGTTCGGAGGTAATACAGCAACTTTTTTTTAAATGTAAATATCGCTGGTACGGCAGCCTGAAGTTATCCCTGCTTGAATCTGGCTGACACAAAATCTCGACTTCGGGCCATCCGGAAAAGAAAAAATTGTGAAGTTAGTGAAATATAAACTTGTCGCTATCGTGCGAACTAGGATAATTCACATGTGATACATAAAACAAAATGGCGGACATTTGAAATTTTCAACCTTTTTTTAACTTCAATTGTTTCAAAAATCGACTAAATATTAATGACACTTTATAATGCTAGTCCATACTGAAGCTATACATGTGTAGAATAAGTGTACCAAATTTGAGCTTGATAGGTGCAAACATTTTTTTCTCTAGCATGTCAGCCAGGTCAAAAAACGTTGTTTGGAGAATTATACGAGTTTTTCGACGCGCACTTTCACAAGCAAATAAGTCTCTACGGAACGTTTCTCTAACTTTATACGACATTCCTATGTATAATGTGACGATGAACTACTGCAAAACTGAAACGAAAATGAGCAGCTGCCCAATATATACGAAGAAGGACGATTTTAAAGCAGGTATACGCCAGCTGCAATCTTGACGAGCCAAGCTCCTAAGCGCATATGAGACCCTCGTCTTGCTGTGCGTGTTTCTAACTGTTCTCGAACATTATGGCCTAAATAACATTTTCTATAGTTATTCTACATATATTGTCTACACAAATCTGTACATTTTAGAAAATCGATTTTTTGATAGAAAAAAATGGTAAACTGGCCCCTTAAGACCTTTTTTTGTCAGTTTTAGTGGATTTGTGTATTCTGTTATACTGATTCTTGATTTTTATCATTCAGGATTTGTTTGTAATAATATATACTACAAATTCTAGAAAACAAGAATCATACAAATTTTTGAAGGTATCAGGTATAAAACAAATTTTGCGCTATTCACTGTTTGAAACATGAATACGCTTGCGATATCTAAATTATTCTTTATCGGTCTCAAATTTTCAGGATAAAATACTGTTAGCATACACAAACTTTTAGGTCCCCTAGATTTCGGAAATTCAACAAATTAAATTTTTCTACCACTATAATGTATGGTTTTTGAAATGGGCTTTTATCATTTGTCAGGCTGTTAAATATATGAAATGCAAAAAAAACTTTTCAATTTAATACTGTTTTGAAGTTGTTGATAAAAAAAAAGATTTATACACTTTTGATTCAGCGAAGGCATAGTATACTGATTATTTGTGTTTTAATAATACAAATTTACAACTTCGTGTTTACCTATGAAATCAGAAGATAATTTTATATATGAATAGTATTACATTCGAGCTACGTGATACGAGAATCAAAATAGAATTTACTTAATCTCAGTTTGCCATACGATACTCTAATAATTATCATCTTGTCTCATTTGAACGACATTCTTAACAAAACGATAAATCTTAAAAAGATTTTTTGAATCTCGTTATCTTATTCGTTTTTTATGAAGATATTTTTAAAATAGAAACTGTAATTTTCAAATTAGGCACAAAAAATTGAGTTTTAGTGCATTTAATATATTTTATACACGGAGAAAATTTGTTCATTAAAATTTACCCAATTAGTTAGGTAAATGGAGGACATTACTGCATTTAGATAACGTTTACAATTATTTTAGGATTTAATACAAAACATAACTATAAATAATACAAAAGAGTTATGTAAAATCTCAAGTCCAAAAGTGAAAATTCTGATATTTAATAATTGATATAAGGGTTGCATTATTTTCATACTAGTATATTATTAAATAACGCGGACTTGCATGTCCCACTTACCGGCGGCAGAGCGGGAGGTGGGCAGCGAGAGTACTGGCAGTGCTGGTAGTGAAACTGACGGGGAGCGAATTTTCCACAAGCCACGACGGCCAACAGTGCGTGGCCCGGTGTCGAGCGGTACGTCGGGGAGAGGGAGAAAGCGCAGCGGTGGGAAAGAAGGGAGCGAGAAGGTAAGGGAGAGGGAGACTAGCGCAAGTGACGGGGAGGATCTCTTGAAGAGGAAGAGAGACAGCCAAGAGGGTCCGGAGAAAAGCGAGGTCGAGAGCCCGTTTAAAAAAAGCGGGATAACACCTAGGTCACCCCCCCCCCCCCCCC
>CAKNYM010038442.1:5994-38176 GCA_932195095.1 Andricus curvator | reverse complement strand
CCCCCCCCCCCCCCCCCCCAATGGAGGGGATGTTGGAGAAGGAGGCTCGCGGGATGTTGTTAGACGAGATCAGGGGGCTGAGAGAGGACGTAAGGGGGACCAAGGAGCAGATGGAAGGCATGAGGGAGGACTTGAGAATCAGAGATGAGAAATGGGAAAAGGAGGTGAAAGAGCTGAGAGAGAGAGAGAGAGATTAGATGGGTTAGAGAGGGAAAGAAAAGAAAAAGAAGTTAAAGTAAAACAGATGGAAGAGGAGATTAGGGTGTGGAAAGAAAGGACGGAAAAAAGGCTTGAGAAGGTGGAGGGCAGGACGGAAATGGAAATAGGAGACGGGGGTAGCGGGGGCGAGATTAAAGATATTTGGGAGAGGGTAGGAAATATGATAGAAGAGAAAGTGGGAGAGCGTAGGAATGAAAAGGAGGAGAGGGCGGATAGGGAAAGGATAAGGGCAATTGAATTGAGAATGGAGAGAAAGGAGAAGGCAGACAGGAGAAATAATATTGTGCTAATAGGGTTGAAGATGAAGAGCGGGGTAGAAATGGAGGGCGTAGAAGCGCTGCTACACAGCATAGGGTGGAATAAAGGCAGGGTAGGGAAAGTTAAGTTGGAGGGGAGAAAGGAGAAAGAAGTGGCGGTTGTGGAGTTGGAGAGCTGGGAAGAAAAGTTGGGGGTAATGCGAAATAAAAATAGGATAAAGGATAAGGAAGTTTTCATCGATCGGATAATAAAAATAGACGAGAAGATGTGGGTGTGGGACGAGAAGGAAGAGGTGTTGAAGGAAGTACTGGGCAATTTGTTTCGTAGGAAGTAGGGGTGTGGGGGTAATGCAGGGTAGAGGAGTTGTGAAGGTGCTTTACTGGAACGTAGCAGGGATAAAGAAGAAGGATTAGGAGTTCTGGAGGTATATCCAGGAATTTGAGGTGGTAGGACTCGTAGAGACGTGGGTGGAAAGAAAGGAATGGGATAGAATAGAGCCAAAGCTGCCAAGGGGGTATAGGTGGAGACTCCAGGAGGCGGTCAGAGTGAAGAAGAAAGGAAGGGCTAGTGGGGGAATTATAACGGGGGCTAGAGATGGATTAGAGGAAGAAGCTCACAGAGAGGAAGAGAGGGAGGGAGTGCAAATGAGAAAAGTAAAGATAGGAGGGGTAACGTGTAAGTTTGTGACAGTGTACAATAAGGATGGGATGGAAAGAATTAAAGAAAGGATGGAAGACCTGTTAGGTGAAAGAGAGAGGAGGGTATGGTGGTACATAAATAAGGAGGGGGAGATTCTAAGGGACTGTATGGAGGATAGAGGCTGGGCGGTGGCAAATGGTATGGCAACTGGGAACGAAGAGGGAGAATCCACATATGTAGGTAAGGTGAAGGTATCGGTGATAGATTATGTAGTCATGAATATGCAAGGGTGGGAGGAGATGGAGAGATTAGCAGTAGAAGGGAGGGTCGAATCAGACCATCAGCCATTAGGGTTGTGGATAAGGGGTGAGAACGGCGGAAGGCAAGGTGGGGAAGAAGTGTCGACGGGGGAGAGGGTTAGCTGGACGATGGAGGCGATAGAGAAGTATAAGGAGCAGTTAGGGAAGGTACGCTTCGAAGGGGACACGGTGGAAGAGATATGGGAGGATTTAAAAGAGAAAGTGAAAGGGCGCGTGCAAAAGAAGGTATTCAAAAAGAAGAAGAAAGGAATGGTGAAGCCGTGGTGGGATAGGGAATGTAAAAAGATGAAAAGGAAGGTGAAGAGAAAGTATAAGAAGTGGAAAGAGGGCACTTCGAAAAGGGAGGAGTACGTATAAAATGAGGAAGGTGTTTAGATTGATGTGTAAGAAGAAAGAAAAGGAAAAGGAGAAAGAGCTGGAGGAGGGGTTAGGAAATGTTAAGACAAAGGGCGACGTCTGGAAGATAATAAATAGGTTTAGGAAGCGTAGAGTAGGGATAAGCGAGAAGATAGGGAGTGAGGAGTGGAGGGAGTTTTTTAAAGAATCATTTCAGGGCTCAGATTCAAGGAAGAGAGAAGATGGGAGTAGAAGAACGAGGGAGGCAGAGATGGAGGAGTTGAATGACGAGGAGATAGAGAAACAGATAAGGAAGTTAAGAAGGTCAAAATCAGCAGGGCTGGATGGGGTACAGAACGAAGCATGGCTGTTTAGTACACAAGAGGTTACGGAGATGCTGAAGGAGGTAGTGAAGAAAGTATGGACGGGGGAGGGATTCCCACGAGGGTGGAGAAAAGGGTTAATAGTACCTCTGTATAAGAAAGGAAATAGGGATAGGTAGGGAAATTATAGAGCGATTACGCTAATGAATACGGCGTATAAAGTATACGCGATGGTGGTGGCGGAGAGGCTGCGGAAGGATGTCGAGGGGAAAGGAATATTGCCGGAGACGCAGGCGGGCTTTAGGGCAGGTAGGAGTACTATCGACAATATCTACGTTCTGCAGCACGTGGTGGATAGAGAATTAGCGAAGAAGGGGTCGAGAGTGTACGCGTTTTTTGTGCTCCTTATTGGTCCAGCCTAAATATTTTATAACTCAAAACTGAAACTTCATTATTGATAATGCGCCTAACAAGATTATTCAATGAAAGGGATAAATGAAATCAAAATAAAATATTTTCCTAATTTGAAAAGATATGTTCGTTTGCACCTACTAAAATTTACCTAATTTTATACTGCTTTAAACTACACTTGAGCATCCTGCAGAAGGGTTGAAGTCATAGATCAAATAAGATATGGTGTTTATTACGTTTAATATGTTGAGGATCAACCCCCCGCCCCCCAACTCGGTCACACGCTGATAAATAAAAAATAAACAGAGATTATTTCTGAAAAAAGTACCCACTGCCCCGGAACTTTCCACAAAAGGGCCTTTTTGCCTTGTTTTGGCCCTACATCTGAGGCGGTCGAACCTTTTTGAACTGGGGTTCCGTCTTTAGCCTCAGCCTCACCTTCTCAGTTATTGTGAGTGGACGGCTTGGTGATGACCATGGTCCCGGTTCCTCGTTGGCCACAGTCTTCGGTTCGCGGCATTCGTCTCAGGCTAGCGTTGACAGTGATAATGATGAACCGGCCTGTGCTTCCATGGCCATCTGGCCACTTCCTTCCAACAAAGTGGCTTGCTAATCTGGAGTTGAACAAACAATATGAAATTAATGGCATTAAGAAAGCGTCGATTAGGTACGGATTGAGTTTCTTCGCAATTGTGGACAACAAGTTTTTAATCTTTCTACCTAAAAGGATGGATACATTGTTTGAACAGGATGAAGTTCTTCTTCAAGCAACCATGAAAGCATGTGAAGACAAAGACCTCTTTATGTTGTATTTGGGTGGTGTGTACAATCAAATTGAATTTGTCAATAGGCAATATATAACCTAAATTCAACGTTCACAAAACAAATCATTGTTGGAGGCGAAAGTCAAAAAGATGGGTGCTTGATTTTAGCAGTGCAACCAGCTGCAAGTCATCCACGGGCCATCGTATCCCTACAACCTGAAGACTGGAAACTGTTACATAGCCATTTTAAACTGATTTCATCATATTTTAATGGAGAAGAGAAGCAAAAAAGAATCAATTTATTATTTATTTTACTACACCATATGAAGATTTTTCAGTAGCATTATATGGAAATGATCAAGATGAATATGCACGAGGAAAACGAAAATATCCATTTATATTTCAAGAAACAACGTTTTCTGTTCTCAAGGAAGTGAGCTCATGTGTGAACCATCATCTTCCTCAAGTGAGTGTTGTATAATTTCAACGTCTTAAAGACGCCATCATTGAAACTATAGCTTAAGGTGTTTAGTGTGATGTGAAATCAGTGGATGTGAAAAGTGTAGAATTAGATATAAATAAAATTTTTTAAATTCGAGAAATAAAGCTTTGAGAAAACTCGTATTTCCAATCTTGTACATTTCAAATTTTTTTGTTTGGAAAGTATTACTTTTAAATTGCAGAGTGTTTGTTGGGATGCCATTAAGAAATTACTACAACTTGAAGATGTAAATGTTTGCTTTATGCATTAGAGTGTACAATGTTTTATGTCCGTATATTAAAAAATGTTTTCAATAAATATAATTTAAACGAAATATGACTTTTTCGTCAGTAATATATAAGGTTTCAGCATGCTAATTAATAAACAGGTTATTTTTCTAGAAATATTTAAATGTATCTATAGAAAACTTAATATTAACATAGCATTTTATCTACTAAACTTATCTATATAACTATTGTGCAAAATATCAAAACCTAGCCGTTTCACAAATAATTTTTTGCCACATTTATTGAAATGATATAAAATTTTCACGGTGGCTGAGGATAAAATTTAATAAATAATCAGGAATTAATATTCAAATAATCATGATGAGTACAATTTGTATTTTATTTTGCAATATCTAAATGAGCAATCACTGGCCGACGAACAGAAATAAATGTAATATACATTTGATATAATAATGTTGAACATATCATTTAGTAGGAGCTTTAAGAAAAGAGAATTCACAATCACCAAATTACAGTTGTCGATTATTTGACTTTTAATTTTAAAAGGTCTGTGCACAAATGTGGGGTAAATACATTATCGAGCGCGAAGCGCGAGAACCAAAAGTCGCGCGCCCTAGGCGCGCTCAAACTTGTGAGCTTAAGCTATATCGTTTCATAAGATTTCAACATTCTGAATTGTAAAATTCTCTGCCTTTATCTACTTGTAAGTTCTTAGGCACACGGCCTTTACATAGTACCGATTTCATTGCAGCAGTTACATCATCACCTCTCTTGGTCTCAACAGGGACAGCCCAAGCTAATTTTAAAAATATGTCAATAATGGTTAATATGTATTTACAACCCCTGCTCTCTCGCTCATTTGGTATCATTTAAACGAAATCGGCTTGACACGTCTCATCAATACCACGTAGGTCAACATGTCGACGTTGGTAGTTTCTCCTCGCAGGCTTATGCATATCCTTCAATACCTGCAGCTTCTCTTCGTCCATTTTCGAGTACAATCACCTGCGTGTCCAGCTGAGATATGAGCTCTGAATTACGACTCACCAACATTTGTTTGGTTTCAGCATCAATTTTTAAGTTTTTCAAATATTTATTTGTAAAAGATTCTAGACTTGCAATCATCATACTGTTGTTAACAACTTCAGTTCGCAATAATGCTACAACTTCATAGATCCGGAAGTTCAGCTACTTGGCACAAATTTTTGTTTTCAATATCAAAATTTCCTTCAGATGTGACTTTGAATCCAACTCCTGGTGGACCTCGACTTTCCATCTTAGCTCGATTAATATGACGTCTGAATACACGAATACTCTTTTTGATGAAGACTTAGATGCACAATGAGTGTTGTTTGATATATGATTCTGGCCTCACGCAGTTATTCGATAATCGATATAATTTCGTTTGTTTGACTTGGATTACCAGCAGATTGAGATGCTAACAGCAAACGCAGGCGATCTACCAATTCATTTGAATCATTCCAATAAACATAATCCAATTGAATATTTTCTCTAGCTACCATATACTGTGAAATTATAGCGTGACCTGATAAAGTCCGACTTTATTTTTTATCTCGTGGAAAGGATACTGTAAGAAAGGTTTAAAAAAAATGCTATACTTCAAAGACTTATTTTCACGCAGTCTTCTATCAGCTAAGTCATACATTCTATGCGCATTTGTTGCAAGAACAATACTTTTATCATTTTCCTGATCAGCATCACTCATAAAAGATTCATTAGGGGTGTAAGGAGATTTCCAGCCCGTTGGAAAATTCCTTACTAAAACAAAGATTGAATGGCCTACTTCAACTCAGTCCTTGCGATAACGTGTACTATGCCTATCTAAGCTGAAACGAAAAAAATGAAAGCTAGGCAGGATATTTTAAAGTGGTTATCTTGGCTTAAGGCCTGAGATGATCGAAGTAGCTTAAAAAGAAAGATAAAAAGTTAAGTTAAAATCCATCAAAAAGATCCAATAGAAGAAAATCTAGATTTTATTCCGACATTTAATCTCTAGCTACAAAATCGTTTTGTTAAACCTGAAATAAAAGTTCAAAGGGGGAGGGTTTTCCTAGCCAAGAAAAATTCCGAAATCAACACATCATTCACCAGAGATACTTAAGCTTTATTAGTCGCAGTACATTTTTCCAGAATATCAATTCAATAGTTAACATTGAATGGTAGGATGCCAAAATCCAAATTGTTCAGCAATATTCCAAGACTCCCGTTTACTTTATAACAACTTTTACTTATTGGAATTACACCTCGAATCCCGATATTTGATTAATTCCGCTGAAACCTATACATCTTACAAAACTGTAATAACGAGGCGCGAACTAATAGTTAAATTAAATTACTTGACGCTCCGAAGCCATCCTAAAAGAAATTTACATGGCCACGTTGCTGAAATTTCGCGATGGCCTACTTTCGCGAGTTTAATAAAAAAATTTATCCTAAAAGAAAAGAGCTTCTCGAAAAATAAACCCCAATCTTTCCATGATAATAGGAATTCGTCGTTGGTTCCCAAAAAATTTTATGGTTTACAAACTAGCACCGACCACGAGCTGCGACGCGAACAATTTTTAGTCATCCGTCATTTCCGGTAAGAAATTTTCATTTTAAAATCGGAACACTCGCGACTGAATTCACTTGAGGCGTGAAAACCGAAAGGTTCAACTTCTCGGTTTTCACCTCCCAAGAAGAAGAAAACCCTGGAAACACGAAAACAGAATTACCGAAATCCCATACCGATCGCGTTTTGGCGAGAACTCAATCTAACAACAATCAGGAACCAGACACTAAACCTCTCCGCCAGAAAACAAAATTTGGGTTACCCCTTCGTATTCTATTTTCTTTAACACTCTTTTCGGCTCGTCAGAAATTTTACAATCGTCAAAATTCTCTTTTCAAAATTTATTTCAAACCTCCTCGTATACTTTTCCGTGATCGTACTACAGAGAGTTCGGAGTACGGACGGTCGAACCGGTTCCGGTTCATGCGAAGAACCGAGTCTTCGTGTCTCAGAACCGGTTATTTGGAACCGGCGCTGAATGGTCGAGAGTCGGTTCTGGAACCGGCTCTTCAATCGGTTCTTCGGTTCTGTTCTGCTCTCTCTACAAAACTTACGCGTGACTAGTGACTACGAGTCGCAACGGCACGACGCTGTCGGGCTAGCATGCTGTATATATGCAAATGTAGAGTTGATGTAAAATCAACGCATGCGCATTCTGATGCGCACTAAAGAATGAAATGAATGAGAGTGAGAAAAGGGGAGAAGTTACTTCAAACAACTACAAACCACTGCGCATGCTCGCCCGAATAGCGTATGAATCGCGGCGCGAATTCTCAGCATTCACTTGCTGTGTTATTGATCCCTAAAAATACTAGCTTATCATGATTTACAAGGAAAATTAAAAAATAATAATTATCTGGAAGAAAATATTCTTTTAACATATTGGGCTGTAACCATTATTTCTCAATTTATTTCTAATCATAGAGAACTCATGGTGGTTGGCAGTGCGGCAAGAAGAGTTACACTTTG
The DNA here is from genome assembly GCA_932195095.1 of Andricus curvator. Taxonomy (NCBI): domain Eukaryota; kingdom Metazoa; phylum Arthropoda; class Insecta; order Hymenoptera; family Cynipidae; genus Andricus; species Andricus curvator. The sequence continues at coordinate 30,636 of CAKNYM010038442.1, read as the reverse complement.
CAAAGTTGACAAGCAAGTTGGGGGCCTAAACAATGACTTAGCTGACACTTATTCCCTTTCTAAAGATGGAATATTTGCCGATTCTGGCAACATCGGTTCCGTCGGAGAGGCTGTTCTCTAAAGCAGGCTTAATAGTATCCAAGCTGAGGAACAGGCTCTCCGGCAAACACGTTAACCAGTTCATATTTTTGTCGTCCATAGAGAGAGCATTTTGGTTCGGTAACTAGATTTTTTTTATTAATTTTATATTTTGACATTTAAAGTTTTATTTTTCAGCGTACGCTGAAATTTAAAGTTTTAAAAATCAAAATATAAAATTTATAACAAAAATTTAGTGTAGAATTTTAATTGCAACAATTGAAATGATCATTTTGCTACTGTCATTACTTCGTGATATTACGCCTTACTTACTTAATTGAAAATTTTCAAATTAAATGGGTTAAAAATGGAATATTTCAGATTGAAACAATATTTTTATAGGATTTGGAATTGAATAAGAGCGTTTAATTTTTCAAATTATTTTTAAATTGAGAATAGTTCATAATGTTTCAATCGGACGTTTACATTTGTTTAACTACTGAGGCTTTCAAATTGAGAAATTGAATCGTCCTTGTAGAAACTTATATATTACTTATCCTACAAAAATTGACAGTAAAGTACAAATCGAAACGTTGATGCGAATTCTAAAAGTATTGTAAAAATGTGTATTTTTTTGTTTAAATTTGTACATTTCTGCAATAAACTACCAGTATATATATAACATAATTTTAAGTACAGTTTCCCAATTTTTCAAGTTTTGTGAAATATTGTATTTTTATGTAAAGATGTAAGAGTGTTCGTGTGATCAAAATATAAAATTAAAAGAAAAAACTTTCGCGTAGAATTATAATTGTAACAATTTAAATGTTTATTTTGCTGCTGTAATTACTTAGTGATATTACGCCGTCCGCTAGGGTCTCTCTATAAACTTTCACAAAAACATTTTTGAATAACAAATGTAAATTAAACATAGTAGGTGAAAGTGGGGTATGGTGTCAGTGCGGGGCACGGTGAGTAAACCAAATAACGCCCATGTTTCTTTGTTTTCATATTATTTTTTTTACGTAAAATAGCTTTCTTTGGTACTAAGGAAAGCTATTTTATGTGAAAAAACTTATATGAAAGTCAAGAAAGACGGGCGTTATTTGTTTTAATCACCGTGTGCGGCAATTACACCATACCCCACTTTCCCTAAAACAAAATGCGTTACTTTGTTATTAATGATAGTTCACACTGTAAATAAATAAATTTGGTAAAAAAATGATTTCATCTAAATTTGCCATTTGTTTAACTGTTTTAATTTATTGCTGGTATTTAATTATTGCATTAGTTAATAAATTAATAATTAACTTATTAATTAACAAATTAATTAATAGGTTAAATAAAACTTACCCAGATAGCAAAGTGCACACACGGTGCGACTCACGTTCCTCGCACCACGTGCGGATTTTCTCGCACGAGGTGCTTGCAGGGGATGACACAGTTGCGTCCTCATATACGTGACAGGTGCGTCGCACGTCGTGAGGGTCGCACGTCATGCTTGTCGGTGCGGGTATGGTGCGTGCACACATTTAGGATTTTTAGAGGGTACAGAAAATATTTGCATTGATATTTTTAAATAAAGAGCAGGTAATTTATTATGATCGTATTTTTTATTATGGGTGGAAGGAATATTTATACATTTTAGTTGCGCATTAGCAATTCAGTTTCCGCATGTTTATATTAACAATATAATAAATATTTTTCGCTGCAACTACAAGATACAGGCACATAAAAATGACAGAAAACATAAAGACGTAGGTAAAAAGTATATTTTTCGCTTAGATAATGAAAAAAAATGATGACCTAAAACAAAAATTACCTTTTTTTAATTATTTAAACCAAAAATAAACTGTTTATAACCGTTTTCACGTCTCTTATTAAAGTTTCAGCGAAGGATATTTATTATTTTGGACACAAACATTTTAATATTTGTATTTTGAATAATAAAAAAAACAAGATTGAACAGAAATTAACTGTTTTTAATTATTCAAAACAGAAATAGGCTATTTATATCCGTTTTCGCGTTTCTCAAAGTTGCAGCGAAAGATATTTATTATTTTGGGCACAAACATGCAAATATTATTAGCAAAGAATGCCCTTAACGATACTCAAATTAAAACGCACGTATTTACATAACTGTAATATTTAATATCACAAACTTTAGGATAATGTTAAACTTGAAATTAAAAGCACAAATTGAAGTCATAAACATAATTAAATATGTCAAGTAGAAATTATACCAAAAATTTCATTTTTTTTATTTACTTAATTTCAAATTCAAATTGACAAAAGGCTAATTGAAATTATTTGTATAGTCTATTAAAGTTCGAAATTATAGTTTTAAATAAATAAAATGCATATTGTACGTTGAAACTATACAACCATGCATTCAATAATTCTTACTAATTTCCTAATTTATTCTTATTATAAAATCGGGAATGTTTTGATTTTTGTAAATAAACAATTTTTACAATATCAATTAATTCACTCTTTAATTATGATGATTATCAATATTTCTAAAAATTGTATTACAATAATAATAGTTTACTATACTACTATTATCAAAAAATGTGCTTATTACTTATATATCATGTATATAATGACCCTCACAAAGTGCGACCCATATGCCTCGCACCCAGAACGCACCGCGTGCCCCGCATGTTGTGCGAGTAACGTGTCCCGCACGTTTGCTATCTGGGTTAAGTTTAAGTGAGCGCGGGCTTCTACGCACATGTGCAGTTTGAAAAAAGCATGAGGAACCGATGGAACCGGCGCCTGGTAATAACCGGCTCTTCGGTTCCTGGAACCGAGCTAGTGATTGAGAACCGGAACCGGAGCCGAGAACCGAGCGAGAGTGTTGAAACGCGCAACGCATAGTCGCCAGGTTCGCATGGTGGTCCGGTTTGAGTTGCGCCAATCAGCGCGTCGCATCACGTGGCTCGCCGTCTTCCGCCAATCACAACCTCCTGGATCATCGACGGCCGCCATCTTACCGGAAGGGACCAACGATAATTCTACCGCTAAAATAAAAGAGAACTTTGTTCATGTTATAACCCTACGATTCTGATTGGAATCTTTTTTCTCAGTTTACATTTTCCACTCAGAATCCTCAAGTTTAAATCAAAAAAGGGTTTAAGCTTATTGAGTGGTTTCACTAGATTCGTGCGCCCTCTGCCATTTCCGGGGCTTCCGACATGGACTTTGAGTATAGTAGAAGGGACGCGGCGGTGGTGGTTTCCTGCCTTTCCTGTCAACCATAAGTTAGAGGAGGATGGTTGGTATTAAATTCCTCTTGATTTCTTAATTCATGACGATAGTTGTTGGATCGGTGGGTCAGCAGAGGACAGACGACTTGCGCTCTCTCTCTCTCTCTCTCTCTCTCTCTCTCTTTCTCTCATGCTGCTTGTCGTTTGTTCGGTGGGCCATACGAAGACAGGTAACTCGCGCGCTATCCCTCTGTCTTTATGTCTTGCCGTATGTCGTTGGAGCGGTGAGCCAGAAAAGGACAGACTACTGGCGTAGCATCTTCCTCTCTTTCCACGTGCGTGTACGACCGTAGAGGGAAGAGGTATAGAGGCGACAATGCAGCGGCAGCTTGATGCATGCTAAGGGGAGCGAGACGGCAGTGGAAGGCTTGGTTAGGTTTAGTTTGGGAACCAGCAACGCGAAGTGCTAGTGCCACGAACCAGTGCTTTATGCTTCACGTGTGTGAGTGGGGTAGCTGAAGAGAGTGTGCCGTGTACATGAGTCGAACTGCAAAAAATTTAGAACCCTTATACCTGGACTGGTCTTTCCGAACTATATTCTGGCTATTCACTTTCTTCCAATATTTTCGTGAATGAAAATATCCACCGATACATTTCTCATTTGAAACTTTGTATTTTAATATTTCAAGTTAAAATTGAAAAACAAAAGAATTTTTTTGTTTTGAACGACCCCATTAGATATTTTTTTATTCGCCCAGACCAATAATTCTTTTCTTAGAATGATTAATTACAATAGTCATTATTATTACAATATGTGAGCATTCATGGAATATTATTTGCTTTCAAATTGTAACCACAACAAACACGTGAACTTATTAATAAATACACAAATAAAAATGTACAAATAATGTCCTTCGCATTCAATAATTATTTTCTTAGAATTATAATAACATGTAGGGGTATTTTTTACATTATTTGATTTTGTACTTATACATTCTCTACTCTCATACTTCTCTTTCTGGACTCGTGAATTTTAATGAATTCATCTAAAATATTCCAGAAATTTTCTTTGAAATATATAGAACAACTTTCATGCTGGAAGTTGTTTTAAATCTGAAGTGGCCTCGATACTTTGTGTCTCCGAAAGTGAAAAAATGTGGTTACCGATCGGCCTTAATTTTCAATTGGATATTATTAAACAAAAGGTCATTTTCAACTTTTTATTATTTTGCAGGCATTCGCTGAGTATACTTTGTATGTGTACTCAATTTCAAACAGTTCCAATAAAATTTGTACGAGTTGTGATGATTTATGTTTTAATCACTTATTGAATATTAGGAAAAAAATTTTCTTTTCAGTTTTTAATCTTTATTCTTAAAACTAATTTTAGGACATAAGAATTATAAATATGCCTTATCGAAATATAGAAGCCTATATCTAAAAAATTAATTTGGTGAATTTGAACATTCCCATTCCTTGAGACCCGGGGCAGCGCTTTTAGCATTTTCGAGCGTCCGGCGAGTTTGAATTCGAGAGCACAAGTGCAGAAATTGTTTCATTGAAACACTTTTAAAAAAATCAAAATGCGATTCTAACACAACATTTAAAAATATTAAAAGTATAACAATAACAAAATCCTATAATATTAAATAACGAACTAATAAACAAGAAATACATTTCTTCTCTTACTTCTCCAGTAAAATATGATATACAATATACTTGAGGGTTTCAACTTTTAATATTATTTGTATAATTTGGACGTATTTATTCGACAAAATTGATATTTATTAACCTACACGTAGAAAGAAGAATATTCTCCAACAGTGTGGGCTCTTGCAATTCTAACATTGTTAATGTAAGGGGAAAAATTAGATAGAGTATAATGCCCTATTACGGGAATTTTCCGAATAATAATAATTATTGTGAGGTAATTAATTTCTTCACGTAATTTATACACGGCTCCTGAGTAAAAAAATAGATATTTTTACCAAAACAACAAAAAATCATAATTCCTATACTTTTACCAATACGGTAATAAAAGTTTCAATTGTTACGTAAAAAATTGTTGCTTTGTCCAAATTTTTCATTTCAAAAAAGTTCAGAACTGAAAAGGGAGAGAATATTCTTATTTCTTAAAACTACAAGATATAACGATCTGCTTTATAAATATTTGATTGATTCCATATAATTTATACGTGAAAAGTATTGAAAATAACGGACATTCCATTTTCATACCTGCAAAGTTCTGAAATTGTTACAGAGATTTATATAAAAAGAAAATTTATTAATAACCCTCCCGTTTACTTTGTAATCCAAAATTTACTATTGCAGAGTGGCAAGGAAGGTTTGAAGCACCCTACATATAGAAAGGCCAATTGCAGTGTATCAACATTACCACTAAAAACAATCACTTTCCGTCTAAAAAACTCTCGTCATATTAGTCCAGGCATCTTGTAATTTTTCACCGCGTTCGTTTTCTATAGCGTTTCACTGAGAATTTCAATGGGATGGGAATTTCAAATTTTCCAAACATGTCTACGACGCTTCCCGAAAATATTTTTGAACAATTTTCCAAAAACCGTGTTTTCGTAGACTGCTTTCGTGAAACTTTAGAAAATTCTGAAAAAGTTAAAAAAAAATAAACTTCTTTCAATAATAGGCGCAGAGTTGTATGTCTCCAAAGAACCCCGATATTTTTCAAAAAGGAGGCTAAAAAACCCAATTCTGAAGTTAATATTCGTACTTTAGAACCTGTGTTTTTAGTGTATTATTTCAGTGATAACAGAGAAAAAAATTTCATGTAGGAAATTATGTGTAAATGTAAAAAAAAAACAATCTTCCAGCCTTCATAGTTCAAGAGTTAGGACTCTTCAAAAAAACACATTTTTTGCTATTTTTAACCAGAAAAAGTTTTTTTAAATAGCTCTTTTGGTGAATATCCTACGAAAAACGGTAACGGCATTAATAACATAAGTAACAATCCTGGAAACGAGCAACTTCCGAAGTAAGAAAAGTCTGTGATCTTCTTTACACTTGTCATTGTACCAGTCAGGGAACTTCTCATTAGTTTCTTTCGTGATAAATTCTTGCAATTTTTTCACTAATCCGTATTTAGTCCGAAAAGATGAATAATTTTTTTGCCACAAATTTAAACGGAATTCACAGACTTTTATGTACATTTCGGAAGCTGCCGTTAAATATCCCATTGAGAGCTCATCGTTTACGCCTGCTGCTGGTGGAAAAGCTTTATAAAATTGTAAAATTTGATTCTGAAATACCGCTTGATTCGTGCTACATTTTAAAAACTTGAGACATCTTGTGCAATTTTTGAATTTTTGGAGAGCAGCGCGCACAGTAAACTCGGCAAAATAGTATAAAGCATTGTCTCCTAACGTTACGTCTGTACTGGAAACGTTATCAATGTCCATTATAGTTTTGCCATTGCTTAGAAAACATGTGCGAAAAGCATGTTCTTCGTAATAAATCAGCTGCCGTAGCCGGGCGTCAATAAACGCAGGTAAAAACGTCAAAATAGATCCTTATAGTCCAGCGTTTGAAAAGTGAAGTTCTACATATTTTTTAAATTTCTTTTCCAAGAAAGCATTTATATCTCATATGGTTATGCAATTGCAACATGATTTATAACTAAACAATTATATGCATATATTAATAAATACTATATTCGGACAAATTTCTACAAACAAAAAGTTTTGAATTATGACTGAGTAGTTACAAGTTTTTTTTTAATAAAAGTGATTGCAATTTCGTACTGAAAAGATTGTAAACTAATATTATCCTGGAAAAAATGTTAAAAAATATGATTGCCATCAACTTAAAAGAATAATTCAATAAAAAACATAATATCTTCATTTTTCCATGAAAATAAGGGATCTATTTGCCATAAATATGCAAAGACATATTTTTGTAGCAAACGAAATAAGGCAAAAATTAATAATAATCAATTATAAATTAAAATATTTATAAGGGGTATAAAAAAAAATTCCGAATCTCAGCTTGCATTCTCAATTTTGCTTTTCCCTTTAGGTTATAAATGAACCACGTGGAAAGAGACATGAATCAGAAAATATTTAGAGGTCGCTTATAGTAAATTTTTCTGCTTTTACACGAAAATTCATCTTTTTGAAAACAGTTGATCATACTGGCAAATTATGCAGAATGTCAAAGATGCGGCTTATTAAAAAGAGTATTTTTCGATCATCAGTCTCTTTATAAATTATGCATACTTAAAGACCTCTCAATATGCGGGATAGATAATTCACACTACTTTACAACAATTTCCTTCGCATATCTCCCTAAGAATGCATAATTATAAAAATAATTACGATAACAAATCATTTTAATGAGTTGCGTCTTTTATATTCGGTATATAATTTTGCGTCACGATCTGCCGTTTTCGAGAAAAATAAATTTTTCTGTAAAAACAAACCAATTTATTTCTCCTTCCACGTGGTTCATTTTTAACCCACAAGAAACAACAAAATAGAAATTGCACGTTGAAATTCGGACTTGATTTTATTTAAGCACCCCCATTATATTCATATGCTGTAATTTATAGATAAACAAACGCTTTTTGCTACGTTCATGAAAGTATTATGCTCCTAGTGGGCAAAAAATTGGGGATGTCCTAGAGACGTCTGCGGGACATCCCTAAAACGTCTTTTGGAACATGTCTCTTGGACATCCTGGGGATGCTCTCACGAGCAATATCATCAAAAACTATTACAGAATTTGATTGTGCCTCACTTAGTATTACTACATTTTCATGTTCATTGAAAGGATAGTACTCTACAACTTCTACTACTTGAAGAATTTTTATTAAAAATTGATACTTGGGCTGATTTAAAGACTTGGAGTAGACATACACGTTTTTAAATTGTAATCCATTAGGATGTGTTATTAGAGCCATCAGTTGTCTTGCCACAGTTGGATGGTCCACAGAATATTGCTCCTATACTGTTCGGTAACAAGTGTCCATGTCGTTTTTTTTTCATGTTGCGTGAGCGAATCAAAATTCGGAGCCTCGGTGGCTCAGGCGATAGCGCGTCAGACTTCCATGCAGGAAGACTGCGGTTTGATCCCTGAGCCGGGTACCAATGGAAATTTGTCTATGTACTTCTGCCGGGGCTTCGGTCGTTCAGAACCCACCTTAAACTGTAGGTTCCCCTTAGAAAAAGCTGGTGCCTTACCAAGAATAAATGTGCTCTTTCGAGGGCCTAACCTTGGGGGTCGAAGCCGATTTTGAGAAGACTCGAAAATGAGTTAGCGTTTGGGGGCTCCTACAGGGGGCTGTATGTACCTCATGGTCGCTGGCCGACTTCGAGTAATGAACACACACATACAGTAACATAACACAGCAGGAGAGTGCTTGAAATCTGTGCATCTAACTCATGACCTCAGAGGGATCGCTCCGTCCACCCTAGTCTGGCCGTATCCCCTCTTTTCGGCCTGCTAAGGGAGGCTGCCGAATGGCAGAGTGGGTGAGGATTACTTTGCCTGATCAACAAAGTAGAACGTCATTTACCGTGCGATAAGTATGCCTGGCACCTGAGAGGTATAACCTCAGAACGTTGATAACAACGAAACCCACCGAGATCTAAAAACACTCGGCGAAGGATGGCGGGATTCGGAGTACTGCCTTGAAAATAAACACAGGTATGGCACAATAGGTTTTATAGCTTGAGCGCCAGGGGTGGAACCTCACGGGCCTTCCGCCCATAAATACCCATAAATACCCAGATTATATAGATTAGCTCTTCAGTCTGATAGTATGCCCCAAACAGAAATTATTGTACATGGAGACAAAACTAGAGTCAGTCGTAAGCGAACGTAACACAGTTATCAACCATCTTCCATTGGAATTGCATCTTCCGGGATATCAGTATTGTCAACCTGGTATAGAGCTAGCAAAGAAACTTGCGCGGGGTGATCCTGGAATTATCCCTCTTGACGCAGCTTGTAAATATCACGATATACCATACAAACAGGGATTAGGACTGCATGTGAAAACATACACGCAAGGATCAGGACGCAAATGCCAGTCAAAAAACTTGAAGTGAAGATACCAAATAGACCATTAACTGATTTTGAATTCTTTTTGGAAACTTTAAAAATTCCACATTTTCAAGGTGTATTTATGCGGAATGGATTACCAGTAAGTGGTGACCATAAATATGAATTGGCTATTGGCCATCTAGATAATAAGGATGGCGGTGGTACTCATTGGTTCGCATATAAAAAGGTGGTCGACAAAGTTATTCAATTTGATAGCTTTGGTAATCTTCGACCACCTTTGGATCTCATTGAATATATCGATACTGGTAGCATAAAATATAATGATGAAGAATATCAACATTATGACACTTTTGTGTGTGGACATCTGTGTGTGAAATTTCTATGTAATCAGTTAAACTCTCGAAGTTTGTGCAATCTGTACAAAGCTATGTAATAATGATAAACCGTTAGTTACGCTTCCATCTTCATCATGGATGATTCGTTTACTTTGATGTTGTGTGGGGCCTTTTTTATACTAGAAACTCAATATTCTTCTCCAATTGAACATTCATCAAGCGAAAATTATATTCTGGGTCTTTTACAGTTTTTAACCATGAATTAAATTACAAATGTAGATGATGGTCAGAACAAATTTTTCATTTACTGAGAATTAAGTGTAGTATAACTACAGGTGCATGCATAAACAATCCCGCTGTGCCACTGGGATACAAGATAGTAGAAGTTCCATCACACATCATTCTACTTGCCGAGCGCCGTCAAGAAAATAGATAATATTCAACTACGAATAGTTAATCAAGATGGACAACTGGTTAGTTTTCGTGGTGAAATTATTTCAATCAGATTATAAATCAAGTCTTTGCGATAATGGGTATTGTTTTCGATAAAAATATTGGCTTTGGTCCTAATGACTCACTATTATTCCGACAATCAGCCAGTCATCAAAGAATACTCAAGGCGTTAATACGTCAAAACGCTCAGCTGCTGAAAAATCTAGGTCTCAAGCTTATACCAGGCGTAAAAAGAGCTTAAGAAGATTCAGGGTTTACTGTACTTGTGCTTTTATATTTTGACATTCCATAATATGTCATGGACGGGGATTTTTTAACTATTTATTTTCCAATCATCTTTGATGTGTCAATTGCACATTATGAAGTACATGCACAATTGCACAACAACCATATGCTTCATAAAGCTTCAATAACAGCAATGAGATTAGAATTGCTGTTCAAAATGAAGATCATTGTCCACTACCAAGCAAAAGCTCACTTCATATACAAGGAAGATTCATCCAGGATGATGGAACCCCTCGTGACTAATACAGTTTTAGTTAATCATGGAATTTGTCATTTATTTGAAGAAGCAAGATATGAGCCTAATGTTGCAGAAATTTATAGAAACGAAAATGTTGGTCTCACGATTCTTATGAAAAATTATGTATCCATGCAATCAGGTTTTGAGGTTTCCATACCGCTCAGTATGATATTAGGGTTCGCTGAAGATTATCATAAAATCATTATTAATGCTAAACATGCGCTCATTATAATCAGATTGCAGAGTGATGCAAATGCAGCTTTACATACAGTACCAGCAGCTGCAGCGGCAATTGAATTATTTAAAATAGAGATTAACCAAATTGAATCTTTATTACCATACATTAGATTGTCAGATGTACCTACATTTAAATTGTTGAAGTATGTTGGAAATGATGCATCTATTCCAATAAGCTTCCGTACTTGGGAATTGTATGAGTATTCATTACTATCAACTACTTAGAATCATAGTTGGACTATAAAAACGTGAAATCAGTTGGAAAAACCTAGATTTAAAATATTAGGTTCTTAGACAAACAGGAGAAATTTGTCAACTGAAAATGCCAGCTATTTCCACCATTGCAAAATATCCAATCTGAAACTGCTTTTGAATTCACAAAGTTATCCATACGGTAATTTAAATTTAGATATAGATAAAAATAAGTTTGCTGTACTTTATGAGATGTATACTAATTTTCAAGCTAATTATTATGGTAAGGAGCCTCTTCCACTTTTAATAAACAATGAATTCTTTCAGTATGTTCCAATCACGGTTATTGATTGTTCAACACAAAATGAATCATCAAAGGATGGAACGGTTGATGTTTGTCTAGAATTTTAGGTTAAGGAAAACTTTCCTGTTCAAACGTCAGCTTATTGTTTGATTTTACATGTTGGCATAATTGAATATGAGCCATTAAGTGCACAGGTCAAAAAGTTAGCATAAAACTGCTAAAATTATGGTGAATCACTTCAGTTGCATTCAGCATGGAGTGTGTGGTGGACATGCATGGTTTTAAATTACCGCGTAACAAATTTTTAATTATAGAATTAGCTGCATTATTTATCAATGATCAAGTTAAACCGTTTAGTATTGTATTCCAACCACCTTGTGACTGGAATGTCATCTCTATGAAGTATAAATGTATGAATCAATGTTTAAAATATAATGACTATGGTATTTCTTGGAACTCTGGCGACGTAACATATACATTTGTGAATGCTATGATGGAAACTACATCCAAAGATGCTAGGAAAGTTTATGTCAAAGGATTGAAAAACAAAAATTGGCTAAAATGCTTTGTAATATATGAAGTTCGTGGCAATTATTGACTTGCATGAATTAGGATTCCCATCGTTAAAATGTTTACGCAAAGAGTCACCTTATTTTATTGAACGTCCTCGATATATGAGTGTTGAAGAGTTGATTTGTGCACATGAAAATGTTACCCTGTTGAAAAATTGGATATAAAATCAGGTATTTTAGATTTAATATATTTTTAACAAATGTAACGTTTTCATGAATAAATTAATATATCACCTGAAATTTACGTATACATACTTATTTACAGCCTAGTTACCTGGAGGTATATATTAAGATTATATCAACTAACCAGGGGACCTTCAGGTCTGCTGTTTTTTTGTTTGAATTGATACTCTCCTCAATGAAAGGTAAGTACCAGAGGGTTTCTGAGAAAAATCAAGAAGACGCAATTTTCACCCATTTTCGAGAAAAATGCATTTCAAAAATTCCAAAACGGATGGTCATCGAGCCGGTGTAAAAGTATTTTGAAGAGTCGGTAACTCCCTGGTAGAGCGCTCGGCTGATAATCACAAGGTTGTGCGTTCGATTCTCGCTATCCATACTTTTTTTATATTTTTTTTTTATTTATCGAAATGATTTTTAATTCATTTTTGAATAACATTTGATGAAATTATACCATTTAATGATTATTTATTCCTTGTTTCCAATAAAAACTCTGTAATCGTATTTTTATTACCAATCGTTTGGACAAGTATGCATTTTATTTAAATTCTTAATTCTTCAATAGCTTCTAGTATCTATATTATTAAATTAAAGTAGGAAGAAAGTGTTCCAAATGAAAATTTCCATAATAAATACGAAATTAAAATGTTTTGCGCAAACTAAAAAAGAACACATAAATAATAGTAAATTACTTTAATACATTTACTCTTTTACATTTACATTTATTCCTAACTATTATTATTTATATCATTAGGATTATGTAGTATCGCGCACGAACCAGAGTGATACTGGTCATAAAAGCAAGAAAAACAAAAAGTTTTGCGACATCTGGCACATCTAACAGACGCAGATTTTTTTACATTTACATGGGTTTTTCAGAACATCGATGGGAAAGCATACTTCATTTACATTCATAAAAGTTTTCCTATCATCAGAGAGTTTCGACGCATATCAAGCATAATGCAACATATCACAAAATATCGGAGAGGATAATGGATGGTGAACAGTTGAATGTATTTTTATACTATCCTGACAAGAATTTATTTGGCGATCATGTTCAATCAAGTAGGAACAGTTCTGAAGACGCTTTATGACATTTTTTTCCTGCCTGCAAAAATAAACATCACAAGCCTGGACCAAAGGAGTACACTTGGGCGGAATTACTTTGGTGGTGCACTTCGGTGAACCTTCATCGTCCAGCTTGGACATCTCATCATAAATGCATTTTAACATTTTAATTTTGTATTTATTGTTGAAATTATCATCTGAAACACTTTGTTCCTAATTTAATTTAAAAATATAAATACTGGAAACTATTGAAGAATAAAGAATTTTAATAAAATGCACAATTGTCCAAACGAGTGATAATAAAAATACGATTGACAGAGTTTTTATTGAACATAAGAATAAATAATCATGAAATGGTATAATTTTATCAAATTTTATTCAAAAATGGAATGAAAAAGCATTTTAATTAATAAAAAGAAAATAAAAAAGTATAGATAGCGAGAATCGAACGCGCAACCTTGCGGCTATCAGCCAAGTTCTCTACCAGGGAGCTACCGACGCTTCGAAATACTTTTACACCGGCTCGATGACCATCCGTTCGCAATTTTTAAAATTCATTTTTCTCGAAAATGGCTCAAAATTGCGTCTTCTTGATTTTTCTCAGAAAACCTCTGGTACGTACCTTTCATCGCGGAGAGTATCAATTTAAACAAAAAAAAAAACAGATCTAAAGGTCCCCTTGTAAAACAATCAATATAAATAAAATGATTTTTCATTAAATAAATGACTTTATATATTTATATACAAGTTTTATTAATCGCTGTACATAATTTAAATTCTTTTTTCGAATTAAATTCATTCCTTAAAAAATGAACATTTATACAAGTTTTAGAATGGCTGTACATAATATCAGCTCTTCTTTGAGAATTAAATTCATTTATCAAACATGAACATTCATACAAGTTTTAGAATCGCTGTACATAATTTCTAATCTTCTTACGGAATTAAAATTCATTTATCAAAAATGAACATTATTCTTTATCCACATCCATGGACTCCTGTGATTGAATTTTGCAGCCCCATGGAAGTGTGTGGGTTTTATGAGGAAGCAGTATCCTCTTATCATCTCGCCAGCTGAGAGCAATCTTGTTTTACTTAATAGAGTGAAATTCATGTTTTCGGCTACAAATCAACCGTTGAGGTCGAATAAAAGTTTCATAAGGTAACAAAGTTTGCTTGTAGTCATCAAACGTTATTTTCCTTAATGTGGATCTTTTAATACCTTTAGCTTTCTTGTTTTCCTCTTCATTCTCCAAACCTTTATAGGCATACAATTTAGATTGCAATAAAAAACTCTGATATGTCAAGAACAGTGAATCCTAAAGAAATTGGTTGCTTAAGATTAATTTTGGTTTTACTCATTTCAATGATCACCATGTCTTCGCCAAAGATAGTGCAGCTATGAAAGTTTGGTTTGGCAATCAGAGCTTCTGCACCCCATGTCCCCTCCCACTTTGTCATTAACCTAACATCTTTGTGCTTCCTTAAATTCTCCATGGTCTTACCAAAGACTGAGTTGTTCATGAGTTTGACACTTTTTTTCAAATTCATTCTTTGCCTCCCTTCTCAAGTCAGAATTTGAATCAATATAGTCTTTTAACCATGGCTTTTGTTTGAATTGTGAAACTCTGTGAATTTTAACAAGTTTCACCCCCAAACTTTAAATACTGTTTTAAGTTTTGATAATAATGGAGGACGTAATTCGTTTTTGATATCAAATTGGTTATTAGTTCAGGAATTTTAGATGTTGGAAGAGGAGGTACAAAATGCTCTGGACATAATGGTAGGTCTTCATGCTAATCATGGAGTTCTTCAGGATATTCCAAATCTGCTTCGAGAATATAACCTATTTCAGGATCATCAGTAATATTGAAAAAATTTGGGTCGTTTTCAAAATTTGTAAGCCATTTAAAGTCACGATAGGGTAAATATTGACTCATAGCTTCACCGCATCGATTGCTAATATCAAAATACGTGATGTAAGATTCTATTTCCATGGATTAAAATTTAACCCCATGAATCTATTATTTGCTTTCGTATACGAATTGGAGCACTGAGACACACCACCTCTGATGGCACTATCAATAAGTGATGACATTTTTACATCTATTAATAGATCCAGTTCAATTCCAGTATACTTCAAAATAGCATCAAAGGAAAGCCCAGGTTCTGTATACTAGTATAACACATCTAAATGATCTAAATGTTTCCACACAACGACATCTAAAACTTTCAAAAATGTCTACCAAGAGAAAAACATCATTTTTAAAGTGTAAATCTGAATATTCACCTAACGTTTTTAAATTAAAATTTTCTCAAATTTTTCAGGCATGATAATAAACTTCACCTGAAATACCGTCATCATTTAATTTCGAATGAAATTCGTCTTTTGCTGGTAGACAATCTTCACCTAATTTTTGCAAATTATCAACATAGTCATATGGAAATACACTTTTTCTTATAATAAATTAAAAGGGGTTCCAGTTTTCAATGGTGTGCAAAGGTACGAATCTTGCCGAAGTTTCGTGAATATTGCAGTTCACTTCTTCAGGGCTAATCTGAAACTGAAGTTTCAGGTTATGTTATTCTTATATATAATCTTTACGATGCCAGTGATTGGGCAAATCGGATTGGTATTATACCCATTCCCCCTATTTATGTCATTAGGGTGTTTTAAGGTTTAGATTGCTTCTCTATGTTTTCTTGGACAAATATTGTATGTTTTTGCGATTACGGTTGTTTTTTTTTGCATAAAATGCTATGTTCTGTTTCGATATGAAGCTCAGCTAGTGCTGATTGTGTGAAATGTTCTAGCCTGACTTCATTCTCATGTTCCTTTACACGTTGGCTCACTGCTCTCCCGGTTTCTCCAATATATACTTTGCCACAAAAACAAAGGATTTTATATACTCCCGGATGACTGACAGGTGCCTTTTCATCTTTAGGGTTGTTTAGAACTTGTCCTATTTTCGCAGGTGGTTTAAATATAGTTTGGATGTTGTGCTTGTTGAGAATTCTTCCTATTTTTTATGTGATACCTTGAATCTCGGGTAGGATGGTGGTCGTTTTTCACACAACACACAATAACCTACTAAAGAAAGAGAGAAAAAAACGACCACCATCCTACCCTACATCTAAGGTATCACAGAACAAAAAGGAAGAATTCTTAACAAACACAACATCCAAACCATATTTAAACCACCTGCCGCATCGCAGAAACATACAATATTTTTCCAAGAAAACATGAAGAAGCAATAGAAATCTTAAAACACCCTAATAACATTAATAGGGACAATCGATATAATACCAATCCGATTTGGCTTTCCGTCCTCCCGGCTTTAAAAAAAACTTGATTGGCCATTCAAGTTTGACCAGTCCCCACGGTGTGGGGCGCTCTGGCCAATCACGGGCATCATAGAGAGTATATATAAGAACAACATAACCTGACACTTCAGTTTCACGTTAGCCCTGAAGAAGTGAACTGCAATGTTCACGAAACGTCGGCAAGATTCGTTGTCTTACACACGATTGAAACCCGAAATACCTACTTTTCATTTATTAAAATGAATCATCGTGAAAGCTATAAATATATTACACCTTTTCTTATTGATAGTTTAAATTCTTCATCATTTTGCAATTTCTTCTTATTATTAATTTTTCATCATTGCTAAGATTTGAGGCTAATTTGGAGAGGCTACTTGGCATAAATCGAAAAGAGTCAATGAATCTAATTTAAACTTGTGTATTTTGCACATTTTATGTAAAGACTATGTATTTTTCTTTATTGATAGGTGATGATGAGATGTCACCTTTCAAGCTTGCTGCAAATTCTTTCATAACAAAAATGAGAGTCATAGCCTGATAAATTATGAAACACTATGGGAATAAATATGTGAATCTTGGTAATTTATGTTACACCTATCATGAGCAGGACCACGATATTTCCCTGTAAAATTACAGTGATCACGATGTTTTACATCTTTGTTAAAATCATGCTGACAAATATGTCAAACTTTCGCGCTTCGAAAATCATAACCCTGCTTCAATATTGAGGATTCCATTGGTATAGTATTTGTAAAAGAAGAATCTACTTTCTCAGCTAAGTTTTGTAACTAATTGATCAACCACGCGATGCAGTCTTTCTCGCGATAAACTTGAGGTTCAGATTGTGAATCATCAAATATGCATTTTGTGTAACAAGCAACACTTGTAGGTATATGTTTCGATAACACTGTCCGACATGGATTTTGGCATTTGACCAATGATAACTAATTTGGATAGGTTTTTCCCCGTAGAATCTGAATCCGGAGACATTTTTGAGGACGTTTAAAAATGTAACGCTAGCCAATAGAACCTTCTAAGATGAATGAAATGAAAGCTTGTTTCTTGCCCTTTCGGAGTGAAGAATAAGAGACCAGGTGCCATGACCTTGCAATTTTTACACGTTTTCAAAAATGGTCAAAAACACGTTTTTTGGGACTTTGGACCATGTTTTTCTCGAAAACTAGAACCGGTTCTCTACTTCCGTCCCCGGATTCAGATTCTATGGAGACAAAACACTTATCGAAATCATTTATCATTGGTCACGTGCCAAAATCCATGTTGGACAGTGGAATTAATGAGAGGAAAGTTGGATGACGGAGAGAGCAGCGAGCGCCAAGGTGAAAGCGTGTGGTGGAATCAGTGCGCGCAGATGTACATACAATGTCTTCTCCCGACAATTTCCAGGTCATGTGTCCTGGTTCTTTGTTTTTACTTTGAAAGGGCAAAAATCACGCTTCCATTTCATCCCTCTTAGAAGGTTCTATTGGCTCGCGTTACATTTTTCCACGTCCTCAAAAATGGCCAAAAACCTTTTTTTTAGGACTCTTGACCCCGTTTTTCTCGAAAACTAGAGCCAATTCTCTACTTCCGTCTCCGAATTCAGATTCTACGGGGAAAAAGCCTATAGAAATCAGTTATCATTGGTGAAGTGCCAAAGAAAAGTTCGAAAATATCAGAAAGTTTAAGTATTTCCTTGAAGGTTGGTGACTGGCTCTAACCAACACTCTATATCAGCATATACTGCAAATAATCCCTCTCTTTGCATTTATAATTTTTAAACTTTAAAAGGTTATCTTTTTCTGTGGGAAGTATTAGTATGCAATTATTATTCAGATTATCACAATCAATAAATTATATATTTTTCAAGATATTTCTCAAATTTGGAGTGGCACAAACACCTGTCACAAAAGTAGGTGGGGCAATGACCTTTCGTTAGTTGCGATTTCACTAGTCGAGATAGATTTTTGACTGAAGAAAAAGGATACACTCCTGTATCTAAATAAAATTTAGTATTTTTAATCATAAGAAGGTGAATAATAGATTTTTCATATTTTTCGTGGCTTAAAAAAATTGGAACAATTTTCTGTTTCTTGCTATATTCATCAAACTCTAATCGATATACATTCATACTTGTCGGAATATCCTGAAGAGTAATTGGCAACTTGGATTCAATATATTTGAGTTCTGAACCATTAATGTGAGAATAACGACTAGTTCTTCCTGCATATTTTTGAACTGGATGAAGAGCTGCCATTACTGACCAGAGAAAACCATATGAATCTTTATTTTTAATATTGATCACAGCTGTTTTTATTTGTATAAAATAAGGTAATTCAATGAAATTTAAAGACTTTAACCCAAATCTATTGTTTTTAGTTTATCAATTGCAACTTGAACCTTTTCTCTGACTTTTTCTTTAAACCATACACCAATATTTCTAGTAGTCGAAATAGGGTCATTCTTCGAACGAAGACTTTTTTCATCTATATTTTTCTTTACCAGCTACTATTTTCTTGGAAATCTCAGTAAATTACACACAAGCTTTAATATTACCTAAACTATTCAATGTGTTTTTAATTCGTGGAATGAACATGCGTTTGCAGTCACACAAAATTGCATTTAAATCCTTCTCAATTAAATTTGATATTGCCCCAGTTCTTACCTGCGTTTGAAAAGCACCTTCCACATCATTCCAAATTATTCTCTCTCGTAGTTTCATCAAAGCTTCACATATAATAGCTCCTGTCCTCAGCACCTTCTTGAATCTTCTGCTTGTTGTCTTCAGATTAGCGATCAATGTCATTATCGTACGTTTTTGCCCCATGGATATATGTTTATTCTTTTTCAGCATTTCGTTTAATATTCTGATGTTTCTGGTTCTTTCTTTCGTCCACCATATAATTTCTTCAGCTGATGGGGGTTGCTTTTTAAGTATAAGTGATACCCCGTCTTCAAATTTTGTAGAACTTTTCTATATTTTTTGAAATCATTTTCAAATTGAACTGCAATCACTTATAAAAACACTGCGGAGATTTCATTCAAGTTTGACCAGTCCCCACGGTGTGGGACGCTCTGGCCAATCACAGGCATCGTCGAGAGTATATATAAGAACAACATAACCTGAAACTTCAGTTTCAGGTTAGCCCTGAAGAAGTGAACTGCAATGTTCACGAAACAACGGCAAGATTCGTTGTCTTACACACGATTTTGTTTGTTACAGTTTCGAAAATCAGAAAAAAAATTCTGCTTCTAAATAGATCTTAAACACTTTTTATTCTACAAGCACGCTTCACCGGTGTTAATATTGCACTGGCAAAATAAAGAGAGCGCTCCCGTATAGTCTCAATATTGATGAAGTATGGTAACCCTGTAGATAAGGATTCCTGGAACTAGGATGACGTCATCATGATGCAATTGCGCTTACCTGGAATCGTTTAACATTATATGAAATATGAGACACCTGACGCATAATGTCTGCAAAATCAGAGGGAATTTTATATTTAAAAATATTAAAGAGATTATTTCCGATAAATGACGTATATCACTTTTAACATTCACATTGACATCAAAAAGTCACATGAAAGTTTGCGTCAGTGTTTTCCAAAATATTCTACACGTGGTGAGTTACCGACCTTATTTTTAAGAAGAAGCTAGTGAATGGTAAGATTGTGATTAGAGACAGTTTGGTGTGCTGTAGAGCGAAGGAAGCCCTTTATTGTTTACCATGCAGAAATTACAGCAAACTTTCGCAAACTCAAAAATCAGCTTTGATATCACCTGCAGCAAGGGCATGACATTATTATTATGATCATAGTTCCCAATTTGAAAAGCAGGGAAAATGCGAAATTGCAACGCTGATTACCTGTTGTCCAAATATCTTGCTTAAATTTAACTGCAATATCAGAATTCATCAATTTTTTCAATTACCCAGATAACAATCGTGCGAGTCATAACGCACGCATGCCGCCATTACCATAAATTGGAATATTACAAATTGTATCATATGAAGAAAATAATAAAAATTATTAGTCCGCCTTCTCATGGAACAAAATGTGAAAAATTTCCAAATACTTTTTCTAACTTTTTCTAATATATATATATATATATATATATATATATATATATAGTTAAAAGTTTGTCATAAGGACAACCGCAGGATTTCGCCGGGAGCGGGTGCTAATCTGAAAAATTGCACCCGCTCCCAGCGAAATCGCGGTAAAATTTCAGCTGTAACCACGTCTCACGACCGTGAGATAGGTGGTTACAGTCTGCGACGAACTCAATACGATGGTCCGGCAAAAGTCTCGTGCACCCTGAGAACACGGAGCGACCCAAGGACGACCGCCTTCTGCATTTTCCCCGCAAGTGTCTCAGCATTTTTTTGACACGCAGGGATGCTTTTCAGGCTATTAACCAGTGAAACCTTGGCACTTCCAAGAGCGCCGATGATCAAGACGATTAGCTTAACAGAATATTCCGGGTATAACCGTCGCAACTCCCTTATAAGGTCTTTATACCTCTCTTTCTCTTCTTTCTCCTTGGCTGTGACGTTTTTGTCAGCTGGTGCCGAAAATTCGATAACGAACATGGTTCGTTTCTCGAAGTCAAGGAGAACTATGTGAGGCCTCGAGTGCGCAACAGAAACAATTGTCGAGAATATGAAGTTCCAGTATATGCGGCACCTCTCATTTTCGAAAATTGACTCTATTTCTCTAGGAGCGTTTAGCGGAGAGGTATTTGGGCTAATGCCATAAGAGTGACAGAGATGGTAATAAAGCACTCTTAGTGCCGCATTGTGCCTTTGGATGTAGGTCGTTCCCGCATGAGTTGGACAACTAGATAGTATGTGTCCTAGATGCTCGGGGTGTGCATGACACGCTCTGCAACTATCATCGGGAATGTCTTGGCTCAAAATGTGGCGACGGTATGCTAGAGTGGAAATGACACCGTCTTGACATGCCAAAATGAAGCCCTCCGTGCCCGACTTCAATCCGGGTGATCTAAGGAAAGCAAACGTTAGCTCATACGACATCGACTGATCTTCCACATTTCTGTGGAAGATGCCGTGCATCCTCTTGTCGAGGAGCTGTTCGTGGAAGTTTTTCTCTTGTGCTTTCTTAATCCGGGCCTTCAGGAGTGAGTATTCAAGATGGATAAGATTTGATGCATTTTGCTCACCCCTAATATTGAAGTCAAGGCCGAGTGTTTCAGCAGCCTCCTCCGCTGCTTTGTACAGAAATGCCCCTTTTCCCACTTCTTCGTGTTTCCTGACCATTTTAAGAAGAGGGTCTTGTCCATTTGCAACTATATGTGCTGTACCCAGAATGAGTCTGTTGTGAAGACATTCAAGATTCAGTATTCCGCGACCACCTAGGCGGCGTGAGATGTAAAGTCGCGGAACACAAGACTTAAGGTGCATGCTCTTGTTCATGTGCAAAACCTTTCGCGTCCCGATATCAAGGGATCTGAGCTCGTCCTTCGTCCATGGAACCACTCCAAATGAATAGAGTACTACCGGAACGGCAAGCATGTTCGTTGCAGATACTTTGTTTCTCGCCGACAGTTCGGAAGACCAAATCTGCCGGATGAGACGTTTGTATCTGCATCGGAGAGTATCCTCTATAGATGTCGCGTCCTGAATGCGGCTCTGTGGCACGCCCAGGTATGTATAGGTCTCTCCAGCGCAAAGGTGTCGTATAGCGCTTCTGTCAACGAGCTCAGGATCTTCGGGGATACCATTAAGTTTTTCTTTCCTCAAATTAACCTTGGCGCATTTGTCTAACCCGAATTCCATTCCAATCTCTTGAGTGTACTCTTTGACAATTTTCAGAGCTAGATGTAGTTTCTCTTGATTCCTAGCATAGATCTTAAGATCATCCATGTAAAATACATGAGTGACCTTATGCTTTCGGTTTCCAGGTTTGCCGCAGAGATACCCTTCGGAATGGCGAAGTGCGAGAGATAGTGGCAATAATGTGAGGCAAAAGATGAGAGGGCTCATGGTGTCGCCCTGAAATACACCTCTCTGAAAGGTGATACTGTTAGTGATCACACGATGTTTTCTAGATGAGATAGTAAATCTGGTTTTCCAAAGCGGCATTAATGTCTCTATGCACCTCACGATGTGTGGATGAACCTTTAGGCTTTCCAACATACAGATGATAAGTCTATGGGAGGTTGAATCGAAAGCTTTCCGGTAATCAATCCAGGCCATCGATAGAAATCGCTGATAGTATGCTGCGTCTTTACAGACACATCTATCGATGAGCAGGTTCTCCCGACATCCTGCTACGCCTTTCTTTGAGCCACGTTGTTCATACATCTCTCGCCATACAGGTCCAATTGTCCCAACAATCCTATCATTTAGGATAGCTGTGAAGATCTTATACAGTGTGTTCAGACAAGTTATTGGCCTGTAATTCTTAGGGTCAGCTAAGTTGCCCGTCTTCGGCAGGAGCACTGTGCGCCCTTCCACCAACCACCCCGGAATAGGCTCTTCCGACTTTAGATATGAGGTAAAAATTCGGGCCAGATGCTGGTGGGTTGAAGGAAACTTCTTCCACCAGAAGGTCTTGATGCCATCTGGTCCCGGAGCGGAATAGTTCTTCATGCTTCTTAATACGTTTTTCACCTCCGCGGTAGTGATAGGTGGGCATTCCTCCTCAGCTGTGATGAGGGCATTGCACAGCTCCTTGAAGCTGTTTATGTTCTTTGAGCCTTCTTTAAGTGGATGTTGGACTTCGTAGACTTCTCTCCAAAATGCTTCGACCTCCTCTGGTTTGGGCGGATGGTCGACAGTAACTGGAGGGTCTTGGAAGAGTCGAGATGGGTCAGACGAAAACTGTTGATTTTCTCTGACCCACCTCTCTCTCCGCTCTAGACTTCTCCTAGCGTCAGATAGTACTCGTATTCTGTCAACAATATGTTGCCTGATGGTCAGTAGCTTTGACTTGTTGATTGTGTGATGACGGATCCGCAGTTCGCGCGTGAACTGTCGAACCTTGGCAGTGAAAGTCCTGCCAGATGTTATGTAGTCAATTACACACTGAATGCGGGACGCGTACTGTCTTGCCCAGCCTATCTTTGTGCTACGTTGATGAATTCGTCTTTTGGTCTTATGAGCAACCGTTGGTTTTGTTTTACGGTTTGCATCTGCCAAAGTTCTCGCTGCATTGTACACACTACAATTGATAGTCCAGAGGTCCGATTCTTCGGAAAAATCTCCACGAAGCTCATCATCCAGTTCAGTCAGATCTTTGGGCTTGGGAGAAACCTGAATGTTGATGTTTCTCCGGGTCTTGAAGCATCGTTCTCCCTCTATTGGATGCCTGTTCGAGGCTGGTCTCAGTGTCGCCTCTCTTTCTCTGTTGCCGGCTTGTTCTGGCTGCGGTTGTGTAGGCGCTCCGCTTATATAACCCCTTTTCCGGAGGTCCTCAGCACGGTTTCGCAGACGTTTTTGCGAAAAATCCGAGAGCTCTGGGTGTTTCTCGCACCACAGAGCATGCAGTCGCGCCATGTAACCTTTTCGTTCAGGGGCCATACTGGTATCATAGCACTCCAGCCTGTCGTCCGTGAGTGGATCCGTCCACTCAAAAGTAACGAGATTCCGCTTGTCAATCGCATTCACTCCGTCTTGATTGGCTCCCCCAACTCTAGGGTAGTCGGCATTGTTGTCCGACCCATTGTCGGGAGCCCTGCGCGTTCGATTGTTTTGAACCGCACTTCCTACAACTATGTTTGGTGTTGTCATTGTTGTTCCCACAAGCAGCTAGGGAAAAGGGTTAGTCCATCCTTGTAGAGCCCCGCGTGCAAGGATAAGGCTGATACTCTGGAAGGTCGCCCGGTATCCCAGAGTCACCGTTTGAGACACCTCACCCAGGTGCCATTCAGCTTTCGGCACGGTTGTTACACCTCCGCTTAGGGGTTATTCCTTCGGGACCATCCCTGGACAATTGTCCGCGACTGCTTATTAATTATTGTAACCATATTCAGCAGAAACCCTTGGTACAGGGACCCTCTATCCGCAACCCGAGGACGCGTCCGGTGGCTTTGTCATAGGCCCTTCGGTTCGAATCCCAAGGAATCAAAACCGAATAATATATATTAATAATAATAATAAAAACCGAAATATATA
>CAKNYM010038441.1:0-14481 GCA_932195095.1 Andricus curvator | reverse complement strand
CTGCACCGGTAGTGAACTCTGGCTAACATCCGACTTTTCCCCCTGGGTATGGTTTATTGTTTATACGTAAGAGAAGGTTTTAATATAATTTAATCGATTTATTTAATCAAAATGAATTACAAACGTTAAACGTTTGTATGGAGATAGCTATAGGTATAGACATTCTATTGAATCATATCAACTAAATACCATATCCCGTGTTTGAAAAAATTCGGCTTACAGGTGTGAGACCCCGTATTACTGCCCATACTGTGATTCTTTGTCATTCTCACGGTATTTAATGAATCAACTTTTTTTTGTTAAAAAAGTATGTAAGGCAAATGTCCCAGTAATCGTGAAAGTTACACAGTAAAAAGAAACCCTTAATATTGAATTAAACGTATTTTCAGGAAGGCCTTCAATTCACCAGGTAACTTAATTTATGATATTGAGGTGAACGTAAAGTCAAGTCTGTCTTGACGGATAATGATTCAAGGTCAAAAACGAACGTAAAGGCCGCATGACTGATCAAGCTGATGACTGATCAAACTGATCAGAGATGAATTTCATTTGATGCGGGCAGAACTCGCTCGAATACTCTTCGCGCATGACGGCGTGTGTGCGCAAATGCGATGCGCGAAGAAGAGTTTGTTTTCCCAGAGACACGAATAGTGACGATAAGCGAAAATTATGTTAATTTACAACACAGTTAACCCTCGTTAACGTGAAACTAAAGTGACCGGAAATTAGGGATTTCGAGTAAAAAAATCGTGCTGTGGCTGCAAGAACAGTGTATATTCAGGCTCATTATATTCTTTCCAGGCCCGTACAGCAGTTTCTGTAATGCAACGTCTCTAAGACGAATACTCTAGAACGGTTTACTCTAGAACTCTTTCAGCAAAAATTATATGGGCTATCTTATCAAACAAAAAATTTTCAGCCAATCCGTCGCACCACCCTCGACCATACTCTCATTCTCTTACTTTGTGCCTATAACGCTTTACGTGTGTTTAATGATGGGAAATAAAAGATTAAAAAAGAGATTAGAAGCCTTAGAAAAAAAGTTTTTTGGATCAAGATATGATCATGGTAAGTAGTTTGAAGTAAAATATGTTTTTTTTTTGGTCCAACCAATTGACATATGGAGTGTCACGGTGATATTCAACATCAAGTGATGCATAACGCTCGAAGGCACGCATCTCGTTACCGTTCAACGGTTGAGATAATAGTTGTTGCGTTTTTCCTTTATTTGCGTCACATTTTGGTCCAACCAATTTGTGACTACTCAATGTCTGAAATATTAAAAATAGCAATCAATCTGTTTGGCATTCTTATTTTGCGGCACATTTTAGTTCAACTAACTTGTGACTGCGCTAGCCTTGATTGTGTTTTATCGGAATTTTTCTTATTTTGTTGTCAGGTGGTCACCAAAGCCGTTATTTGATTTCAGTGTGTTAGTAATACAATAACGATCAACGATCGCGTGACAGCTCGATTAAAGGTTATGGTCGGCCTTATCGTTCTGAAGAGAGGAGTTTATCAAGAGAGGAGTCTGTCCTTGATTTGAATAATGATGTTAAAATAGATAAACCCACTGATCAAGTCTTTTCTCGAGTTCCAGGTGATGACAAACCCCCAGATTCTGGCAGAGAGTCACAAGTTCGATCGCTTAATGTGGAACAAGAAGATCTGCACAGACTTGTGCCTGAGCGAGTTTTTGCTCCTGCAATTCCTGATCGCTTAGCTCAAATCTGGAGCGATGTTATAGTTAAAGGTCTTCCGTTGGAGGAGAGGAAAACATTACTAGAGAATTTCCCTCCCCCCGCAAATTTTTTAATGATAGATCCGCCCAAATTGAACTTAGAAGTTAATGCTGCTGTAGACAGGACAATTCAGAAAAGGGATGAGAGGATAATAGAAAAGCAGAAGAAGATTTCTGCATCACTCGCTGGAATAAGTAAAACTATAGAACTAGTTTTGAAGTCTAATCCACCGGAGAAAAAGCAGTTTTTGGAGTTTCTTAATGGTGTAATGAAGATTTTGGCAGATCTCCAACATGACGAAACCTTGATTCGCAAAAGATTAATTCTGTAGAATATAGCAACTCCTGTTCGTGATATGTTGAAGGATCGACCATTTGACAGTTGGCTTTTTGCAAAGGACCTATCATAGCAATAGAAATCTGCAAGAGCTGTTCAACAGTCTTCGAAGGATTTAAAGCCACCTGCGAAAAAAGGTACAAGGAAAGAAAGGAGGTCTAAAAACTTTAAGAGCCCGAACTCACGAAACCAATTCAAACAGAATTTGTACTCCAGGGGCAACAGGAAGAAGTACAATTACGGCCGTTACGGGTCCCAGTGGACGGATTTTCAAGGAAGCCGGCAAATCAGGAATTAGAACAAGCGACTGCAAGGAAAAACAACTAGAGGTAAGTGCTCTTGCTTACATGATTCCTTTCTCGGACAGGGTGGTACAGCAATTCTCTCCGATTGAACCGTCTTGGTCTGCGATAGAAAGGTTGAAGATTCGTGGTTTAATTAATCCTCTATTGGGTAAAGGAGCGATAGAAAAATGCGATCCTCATCCTCAACAATTTTTATCTCGAATTTCCGTTGTTCCTAAGTCCGATGGTTCGGATCGGCTGATTTTGAACTTGCGTAGTTTAAATAGTTTTATTCAAACGGAACATTTCAAATTAGAAGATGGTAGGACGGTAAGACAAATGTTAAATCGCGGCTTCTCCCTGGCGTCAATTGACTTGAAGGATGCGTATCACTTCGTTCCAGTTTCTTACTCGTACAGAAAATTCTTGAGATTTCGGTTTGAGGGTATGCTGTATCAGTACACTTGCTTACCCTTTGGACTTTGTACAGCTCCTTACCTATTCACTAAGTTGATGAAACCTGTGATAACCAGCCTTCGTGAAAGAGGTTATGTTTCGGTTATTTACCTAGACGACATTTTGCTTTTTGGAGACTCGGTTCTTGATTAGTTCAGACTAATGTCCAGGTGACTTGTCAGTTACTTGAGAGTCTTGGTTTTGTTATTAATGACAATAAAAGTCAGTTAGTTCAGTCAGTTATAGTTAAATATTTGGGTTTTGTCTATAATTCTCAAAACATGACTGTTGAACTCCCACAAGACAAGAAAGAAAGAGTAAAACTGCAAATTAAGAAGTTTTACAAATTAAACAGATGCAGTATTAGAGAGTTCGCAGCTTTCATATGTACCTTAGGTGCATGTTGCGCAGCGTTAACATACGGCTGGGTTCATATAAAGGAGTTTGAAAGAGAAAAGTTTTTGGCTTTGCAGTCCAGTAACGGTAATTTTGAAACGTATATGTCTCTTTCAGATAAGTTGAATCCGGATTTTCAATGGTGGCTGGATCATATTGACTGTGCAATAAAAACTATTTCACAATCTCAGCCTGTTTTAGAGATCTTTTCCAACGCATCAAGATCCGGTTGGGGTGTTTTCTCTGATTCCCGCCAAACGCATGGTTTTTGGAGTGAACAAGAAAAATTGTGTCATATAAATTATCTTGAGTTATTGTCAGCTTTTTTCGGACTTAAATGCTTTGCTAGCAACCTAAAAAATTGTGACCTCATATTAAGGATAGATAATACCACCGCCATTTCTTATGTCAATAAGATGGGTGGTATTGAGTTTCCGAAACTTAGTTCATTGGCCAAGATGATTTGGGAATGGTGTGAGCAAAGAGGCTTTGGATCTTTGCTTCTTATGTTCGATCTCAGGATGATGTTGAAGCTGATTTCGAATGCAGGCGGTGAGAATCAGAAAAAGAATACTCTTTATCGCATTCTTTATTCTAAACAATTCGTCAAGCTTTTGGTGATCCACAAATTGATTTATTTGCGACTCGAGTTAACGCAAAATGTCAACGTTTTGTCTCTTGGTTTAGAGCACCTGGATCGATAGCAGTCGATGCTCTTACTCTGGATTCGAGCAAGGATTTTTTCTATGCTTCCCCTCCATTTGCAATTATTTTGCGTGCACTTAGGAAGATCATTGATGATTCGGCTAGAGGGATAGTTGTTGTACCACTTTGGCCAGCTCAGCCTTGGTTCCCTCTTTTCTCTTCTCTTCTAATTTCTGACCCAATTTATTTTAATCCGAACCCTGATCTTTTACTTTCTCTGAATAGGCAGACTCATCCACTTGGGGAAAAGATTACCCTGGTTGCCGGTGTGCTTTCCGGGAAGCGCTTACAAGGAGAAGTGTTCCGGAGGAAGCATTTACAATCATGATGTCTTCCCTATCAGATCCCTGGCGGACCGAACGAACGGAACGGATACGCTACAGCGAACTCATTAAAAAAGAAAGATTAACATTTCACTTGTTGAAATTCGGATTCTACGTAAAATTTTGAGTTAAAAGGTCACAGAGTAATCGCAATAGTTTTTCTTGCAACATTGAAAACTTTAAAAAAATATAATACTTATCGATAACGTGGGCTGAAGGCGACTTCAAACGCATCGTCGACGGATAACGCCTATTAACTGCTACTGAACGACGATGCGTTTGAAGTTGCCTTCAGCGCACGTCATCGATAAGTATTATATTTTTTTAAAGTTTTTAATGTTGCAAGAAAAACTATTGCGATTACTCCGTGATCTTTTAACGCAAAATTTCACGTAGAATCCGAATTTCAACAAGTGAAATGTTAATCTTTCTTTTTTAATGAGTTTTTCTTGCATGATACGGAGAGGATACGATGTGGATACTGTGAGGATACGCTGTAGCGTATCCGCTCCGTTCGTTCGGTCCGCCAGGGATTCTTCAATCAAGCAGTATGATTCCTGTTTGAAAAAGTGATGGTCATTTTGTCTACGAAATAACAACGACATGTATGAGTCGAATGTTCCGCGGGTTATAGAATTTATTTCTAAGGAATTTGACGGAAGCGCATCTCTGGGTACCTTGCTATTTATTGCTCTCAGGAAACCGCACTCAGCTGTCTCTAGCCAGTCTTTGAGCCGATGGATAAAGAAAGTTCTCAAAGACAGCGAAGTTGATACCAAACATTTTTGACGCTTACAGTACGCGTCATGCTGCGACCTCAGCAGCAAAACGAAAAGGTATCGCTATCGCTATGATTAAAAGAACTGCTGGTTGGGCAGAAGGTTCTGCTACGTTCGCTCGTTTTTATGACAGGTCTCTTTTTTCAACACAGACAGAATTTGCAAATGCTACTTTGAGTAAAACTTAATTTCTGTATTTTATTTTCCAAATATAGTTTGTTTGATATTTAATTGCCGTAATGACTTTAAACAACTACACTATGATTTTGAGGAAGAGGCGCAAAATACAATTTACTGCTCTAACGAACTTACTTGTAAGTGAAGTTCTATCAGAATTGTATAGAGCGCCTCTTCCGAATAGATCATTCCCACCCATTTTCAATTTTCCCTTATTATTTCATGATATTTATTAATCATAAAATTTTATCCCCAACGTATTACGGCTGTACTTTAAAGAATGAGAGTATGGGCGAGGGTGGTGCGACGGATTGGCTGGAAAGTTTTCGTTTGTAACTTTGAAGACTGTGGCGACATCGGTGCATAGTGGGGGCACTACATTATGATCTATTCGGAAGAGGCGCTCCATACAATTCTGATAGAACTTCATTTACAGGTAAGTTCGTTTAATCAGTAAATAATATACGATAATTGTGGAATATATTTTTCTTCTTTGATGCTGTTATTCCTCTTATGTCGCTGTACCTAACCTCGAATTTTGTTTGCGAACTTCAGGCGTAAAGTCATCTCAATTGACAGACTGTCCGCCGTGAGCTTCCTGAATCTCCGCATTAGACCCTGCCGATGAAACAGCACTGAAACGGCACTGGCGAACGGTACTGGGCCGCCAGTGCCGTTTCAGTGACTGTTTGTGCTGATTTCGGCGCCTAAACGGCACTGAGGGTGATGCGACGGTCATATAATGGTTCTATTGTATTCGTCACGTACCGGACAGGCAGAGTGGTTTACAGCAGTTGGCCGCTACCAACCCGAATCCCTTTTTAAAATTTTCTTCAAATTATTAACACTTTTTTTTAATTTGTGAATTTTCTCATTATATATATATATATATATATATATATATATATATATTTTTTTTTGTGGCGTATCTCATTCCATTTACGAGATACGTTATGTTCATTCGAATTTTAAACTTTTGAAAAAAAAGTTAGATATCTGAAATTATCGAAACCCGTAAATTCTGAATTTCTAACTTTCGCAGAGGTAATTTCAAAATTTCACAAATTTTAATTTTTCATTTTTAATCCCTTTCAGCTGGTCTACTTGGTAGCCTATTCGCAGGTATAAAGGGAACTTCTGCAGGCATTTAAAACTTTCATCTGAGTAGCTTTAAACTAGCAGCACTGAAACGGCACTGGGCAGTGCCGTTTGAGTGCCGTTTCAGTGCTGTTCCATCGGCAGGGGAGGCCAGCAGGGTACCTCTTTGACCTTGACAGCAGCGCCACCTGACACGCGAACTATTGGGTATTTTAAAGATATTAGAACACTGTGAATGAAAAAGAGCAACGAACATCAATTCATTTTATTCAAAAATATTATTTTAAGGTCTAAAATTAATTATTTACTACAAGATTTCTTGTTAATATATAATTTAGATACAAATTTCTTCCCAAAAGTACCAAATTGGTGGCGCTGTCGTAGCTACCCGACAGGCGTATACATCTGACTTTACGAACAAAATATGACGGACCTTTTTTAGTTTTTTTCCGCAAAGCGAGCGGACTTTAAGATTTCCAGCTGATGCTGATTTCCCGTTCTCGTGTTCTTCTTTTGATCACACCTTAAATTTCGTCCTTGCATTGGTGGACTTCGAGGTGTACTTTTTACTTACAACCAATTGGTTATGATGGAAATATATGGTTAAAAATATGTTAGAAGTAACATTTAATGATAAAACCCACTTATTTTTTAGCATTTTATAATAGCAAATAGAAATTATATTCATTTAAGTTAAATTAAAAACAAGAAAATTCGCATCACGATTACTGGGACGTTTATCTTATTTCATAAAAATCTACGTATAAAATTTTTGTTTCTTAAAAATAACCAAAAGTTTAAAAAAATTCACATGTGAAAAGATTTTCGCAAAAATTATAAAATCGAACAAGAAATTCTTATCTAACATGGCTCAAAACCTAATAACGGGCATTATCTTAAGGACTACAATCTCTCCAAATTTGATGACCCTAGATCAACTTATTTTCGAGCTATCATAAAAATATTATATTAGAATATATTAAGACAGTAAAAATACTAATAAGCAATAGATTATATTATGCAATGTAGAATAAAAATAAATAAAAATAGAAAAGTTATTTGTAAATTCGTTTTGCCGCGGCACGGCATTTATGACTGCAATCCTTCCAAATTTCATGACCCAAACTCAAATTGTTTTCGAGGAAGTTTCGTGATGATGAAAACTTTTTCAAACAATCGGTGGTATTTAGCTAATATAATTTAATAGGGTGTTAATATTAATATCTCCATACAAACATTTGGAAGTTTAGGAATTTTTGAAATTTTTATTTATTCGTACCAAAGTTATGTTCATTCAACCAAATCTTTTTTTTGAGTGTGTATTGAACAGGCCTATAGCGTGACAAAATAAAATTATGATGTATACAGATTTGTCAATTTGTTTAACGTTTATCAGAGAAAAAATTCTTAATGTTTGAAATACAGAAAATATTTCAACCAGCAAAACTATTCGTTTGATGAAATTAATCTATTAAAATATATAAAAACCTTCTGGCGAAATTACCTTTTCCATCCCTTCAGCCTCCTTTTACAATCCAAAATCCTCTTTTTCATCCATTCAGACTCCTTTGCAATCCAAAATTTGCGTTTTCATCGCCTCAGATTCCTTTTACATTCTAAAATCCCCTTTCCCTAGTTCAGCCATTAAACTGCTTTAATTGGTTTAACCATTGAAATAAGCAGAAAAAATAGGTTAACAAATTAAACATAAATTTATGAAAATTGAAGGTTTTGAAACTGGAATTAAAAACAGTAAATGAGTATTGAATGGATTACCATTTTCAGTTAGTGCGTTCTCATTCAATGAAGAATTTTATCATATACAAGAAGTCTTTTATCCTGTTCATAGAAAATATATCAGCCCGAATCTTGTAACAGTCTTATTTCTTTATAAGTGTACTTTCTTATACTTTGAAAATCAACAATAAATATAAAACAATACTCTATGACACAATGTTCATAAAATTATCACAATGAAAGATACATCACAAAAAATTTGTTCAAAACCAAAATTAAAAATTTTGTAATTGAAGTGCTCAAAATGGAATATTGGAATAGTTGAAAACCTAAGATTTTTTATTTTAAAATATAAGCTTTCAACATTGAAGAATCTGAAATCAGATCCATTTAAAATGTAGTGAGCTAAAATTAATGAAATTTTACTACCGTTAAAATTTGAATACAAAAGCGTAAATATTTTAACAATTTTAATTCTAATGTGATCAGCATTCAACACGTCTAAATTCAGTTAGAAGCTTTTATATACGAATTTCAAGATAGTAAACTTAGTAAAATAATGAAAATATAATCGAAGACTTCAATTAAAAAATTGCAAATTCGTCGATAACTATATTGATTCATCTGATTTAAATCATATCTATTAAGGAAAATAAATGTTCTCACTAAAATTTAAATTCCGCAGAGAATTTAGAATCCTTGTTCATACGAAATGATAAAATGGAATGTACTACAGAGTAATAGGTTGTACTACAGAGGACACTCTCAGAATAATAAGAAAGAAAAAGAGTACGGTGTATTCAGAGGCTTGCGAATCCAAACATCAACAGATAGCCATCAGCGAGATATGTCTTTTTATACTCTGTGTATGAATTTTTTCAAACATAAATTTCAATATCTTTCTTCTGTATTGAGGAAGTTGTGGAAAATTACTGAAACTTTCTTCCTTGAAGATGAAAGGCAACAAAAAATAAGAAATAGGTGCTGATTTATTTTTAAGGATATTTCTATTATAATGGGTCCTTATGGTAATGCTTTACATCAAATTTTCAGATTTCAATCAAAGATAGATGGTAATATTGACTTTTTGCCCCATTGTATTCTGATCTTCTGTAAACAATGTAAATCGACACGTATTTTTGCATCAATTTTCACGACAGTATAGCTTTTTGTCAATTATAATACAGTCAAACCTGGATTTAGCGTCGGCTATGGGGCTGACGGCCGCGTTCAATCCAGGCTCTCCGAACTATTTTGTCTCTCTCCTGTTTCTCTCACTATTTTGCCATGCCTGACGGACCCCCCCCCACCCCCGCAGGTCCTCTCCCGCATCCCCGCTGCGCAGCGACAATTCTCGGAAACGCTGAATCAAGGTTCGCTAAATCCAGGTTTGACTGTACTAATTGTAAGCTAGACACGCCCTCCCTCCCACCAAGAAAGTACTACTATTTTTTCAAATCAGAAAATAATAGAGGGCGTACTTTAAATAAAAAGTCGATTTACTCAAAACGCGTACCTTTTTTATAAATGTTTTTTTATGATAGGTCAAACAATGAATACACAGAACAAGCTTCCTTGTGCTCTTATTTTTGTATTTTCCCGATTTAAAAAAATCAGTTTGTAAACGCCCGGCCAAACTCAATTAAAGAAGGGTATCGTAGACGAACGTACTAAACTTTATTTAAACCTTCCTTCTATCCCTTTCACCTCATTTAGCTACCACAAACCATCCCCTCACAGCCACAACTCCCTCCCCCTATACTCCCTAGTCTTCCTCTCCACGCACCCTCCTAACATCCCCTCTGCCCACCACATATATTATCCCTACTAGCTCAACCCTTCAAACTCTACCTCTTTCACTATCTTCTTTTCCCATTAGCACACCGCCTCTTATTATTTCACCATTCACCCCTCCATTCTCCTGTATCTCCACGCCATCAAAAGTAAAGCTTAATAGAGTACTTGAAAAAGTTAGAATGAGAGGCGATAAAATGAAAGAAGTGTGACCAAATAGATATATGGAAAAAGCGATGAGCTATAGGAGAAACTGAATAATAAAGGAATAGAAATTCCTAGGAACGTAACTAAAGTAACGAAAAATGAAGAGATATTATAGGAAATTCAACATGGGTGTTCACTTGTTAGGCCACAAAAGGAAGATTTAAGGAAATCGTAAAGGATTTGAGGGATAGAGAAAGGTTACGTGAAGAATATAATGATAGTGATAGAAGAGTAGAAAGTTCAGAAACGAAAATGTCAGAAATTTAATTTCACTACAAAAATGTAATGCGTATTATGAAATGGAAGGAAAAGGGGTTGTCAAAAAATGTCAACTCTAAAGTAGCGAGGAGGGAAGCAGAAGCAATTGATGAACGAAGATGTGAAATAAGTGATGAGGTATATAATGTTAGCGGATTTATTTCAGAGATAGGACCAGTATGTATACAAAATTTAATATATAAACTAAAGACGAGAGTCATGGTTCAGACAGGGATAAGAAGAGACGAAGCAACAATGGACAATAGTAACAGGGGAATAAGAAATTTCGATCCTAAATAAAACAATCGGAAAGTTTTACCCAAAAAATTAAAAAATACCAAATTTTCTTAGAGAAGAAATTGCCAAAAATGACGGGTTTAGAAATATATCTAAAAAAATTTCAATTTCCAAAAATCGGAACTCTAGAGATATTTTTCTGCACACAAAAACTGATTTCAAAAACAATGTTCTTGATAGGATATTATTAAAATTTCGAGACTTCAAAAGTTCAGTGATGTCTCCCCTTTAGCTCATAAAGAAATTAATTTTAAAATCAATCATGTATTAATATTCCCTAATTGATTGTCTTAAACGAACGCCCTTAATATTGCACAAGACGTAAGCCATAATTATTCCCGACACATTGACAGGGCCGTCTTTCGATTGGTTGTCTTACATCCCCATTCAAATAAATGAATCTCATAATTTATGTCAAGGGAAATTCGTATTCAACTCGTCCGATACGGATTCTTTTTATTCTATTTTATTTTATTTCATTTCTTTAATTCAAGTACTTCGAACGTGCATATCAAGATGCGTGCAACCACGTACAGCTGACCGACGTAATTCTTTCGATACGGACGGATCCACAAGGACTTGCACTAAACGCTCTAATGAAGCGAATGCATTTCGTTGAGAAAGTACGAGAGAGGAGCAGAAAAAAAGTGTAAGAGAGAGAAGAGAGATATGAGTAAGCAAAGGAAAAAGAGAAAGATTGGAGAAGGAAGAAGATGGTAGATAAGAAACGAAAAAAAGAGAGTGTAAAACAATTAAAAAGAGACCAAAGGACGAAGCAGGTAGGGCAGTTTGAGAGGAGAAGGAGGAAAGAAGGGAAAAAGATAAAAAAATAAAATAAAAGATAGTGAGAGAATGAGTGGAAACATGAGAGGAAAAGAGAGGAGAGGAAGCTCGAACGCGTCAAGGCCCAGGTAAGGGGTCCTTGCTCTCCAAGTCGTAGCAGCCCACCGACTTGCAATACTTTTTTCCCTCACCCTCTTTGCAAGCCTCAAATGTGCCTCAAAATTCTAATTAGAACCATCACTTTAGACCTCTTAGCTGATTCAGCTATTTTTAAGTTTTTTCTTTTACTTTTTAAAAATGAAAAAAATCCTTCCGGCAACCTTGAGCTTGAACGTGATCGATTGCACGTCCCTACCACCCTTCCTTCGCGCATAACCACCTGCTGTGCTAATCATAATAAATACATCGTTTATCCTTTCATTCTATTCCTGCTTTTGCATTCTTCGTACATCTTTTCCAGACAATGTAAATAACAGCAGAGAATACGTTTTTTTCTCAAATTGTAACCTGGAATTATGAACTATTCCGCTACAATAGAGGAGGACGAAAAACTCATTGCACAGTTTAACTAGAAAATGTATACAAAAAAGGATAATTATTTTAAGTGATCTATATTCAGTGAAGAAAGCAATTTCAATATTAAGTTATTTAGGCTGCAAAGAATAAACAAAAACATAAATAAATATATGAAAACGTAGATCTCTCGAAAAAATTAGGAATGACCATATCACTCTATTACTTAACATGTACATGAGTATATTCTATAGGAATCCCAAATTTTTTAAACATTATGTTATATTTTGAAATAACCTAAAATGCGCATGAAAATGAATAATGACTTTCCTATGTATATTTTGGAAAGATACACATCAGTTATTAAACAAAAAAAAAACAATTCTTGGTTTCGCCAAATTTTTTGCAAATCGGTGTTTTTATTTATGAAATATGAAAACATTATTCACAATGAATTGCAATTTGATATAGTAATTGCATACCTTATAGATTTGGAAAATGATGTGATCCTTATCTTAAGAAATAATTTTCAATATTTTGCAGGTCTTAAATCACTTGAATTTAGATATACATCTGTTTTTAAATTTTATTGAATTCCTTAAATCCCTTTGAACGTTTTGAATTCTCTGGAATTCTCTTAAATCCTCTGAAATTCCTTCGCATTATTTTGGCTTAATAGTATGATAATAAAATAATAAAAATAAAACAATTAATAATTGAAAAGGAAAAATTGAGTAACTGATTGAATTCTTGTAATTATTCTCAACTAAATACTTTGTTGAAGGCACTCAAAGTTTGGTAAAATCTATTGAATTCTTCTGAATATGCTCGATATCTTTGATTTCTATTAAATTCACCGGAAAACTCTTGAATTCGCTAGAATTCTTCGAAGTCTCCTCAATTTCAGCAAATTATCTTGAACAGTATAGGCTACATAGGCTGCAGTCTAGGGCGGCAAAATTCGGGGGCGGCAGAATTTTCTTACTATAAATTTTAAAAAATTTTGGATTTTTTCTACACAGATGCAACTTGAGCGTGGTGGACAAAAATTATCATAAAGATTGACTGAAAATATTAATTTTTTATTTAACTCACTTATGTAATTCATTGAGTAATTCAGAACATTACACAATTCATCTGATGAATTAATTTTACTGTGCATAATGTTCGTCTTTTTCACACGCTACACGGCAGGCAATATTTGAGATTACTGTGGATTGAAAATCGAGTACTTAATTTCTGTTAACCTAAGGGCGGCAAATTGATGTTAGCCTAAGAGCGGCAAATTTTTGTTAGCCTAGGGGCGGCAAATACCTCAATCCGCCACTGATCTTGACTCAACTTGAATTTGCATAAATTCTGTTGAATTTGCATGAATTCTGTTGAATTCGCTTGAATTCTTGGAATTTACACTGAATAACTTAAAGCATACGAGAAGAATGAAATTCTTCTGAAATGGTGGTGAAATCGGCTAACGCGGCGGCATATAAAATAACGGAATTCCTAGTTCGAACCCGATCTGCGGTCGATTTTTCTCGTTTTTCCAAAACATCGAACATTATGACAAATAAACCTAAGATCCATAACTTTGAATTTGTGGAGTTTAAATGTCGTAAATCTCGCAAATCAAAACTATTAATTTTCATTCGTATTACTTTACTAACTTATCTTAAATAAGCTGACTTAGGGTTTATGACTGCCTAGCTGAGTTGAGGCTAATTATATTTTCCAACCCACTAATATTTTGTAAGTCGTATATAATAAGAAATGCTGTGCTAAGCAACCTAAAAATTATTTTCCTCTGCGACACCATTCGCATATAAATTCTGGTCTCAGAAGGTGGTGCATCGATATATTGACTGGTCTGAAAATCGATTATATCGAGCAAGTCGGCAGTTATTGTCGAATGAGGCAGGGTACTGACGCTTTACAGCCACTGAATGCTTCAGGCCGGCATGAACATGACAGAAAAAGGGTACAGCGTGCTGTTGTTTTGCCACTGATACTTCTCCTTCTTCAGCAAGGAATCGAGTCATTAAATAAATTTGAGGGTACACAAGAATGAGAGAGCCACTTAGTGCAATCTTTACGATACATTTCGCCGCAAAGAGACTACTGGATTAATCAAACAAAAAATAATTATGTTTACGTGATCTAATGACCTTTCTAACAATCCCGTGTCCGTCGATATTATCTTCCTCAAAATAATTTCAAAAAGAAGCCATGGTTTTCATTATATATATATATATATAGTTAAAAGTTTTCCATAAGGACAACCGCAGGATTTCGCCGGGAGCGGGTGCTAATCTGAAAAATTGCACCCGCTCCCAGCGAAATCGCGGTAAAATTTCAGCTGTAACCACGTCTCAAGACCGTGAGATAGGTGATTACAGTCTGCGACGAACTCAATACGATGATCCAGCAAAATTCTCGTGCACCCTGAGGACACGGAGCGACCCAAGGACGACCGCCTTCTGCGTTTTCCCCGCAAGTGTCTCAGCATTTTGTTGACACGCAGGGATGCTTTTCAAGCTATTAACCAATGAAACCTTGGCACCTCCAAGAGCGTCGATGATCAAGACGATTAGCTTAACAG
>CAKNYM010038422.1:843-11622 GCA_932195095.1 Andricus curvator | reverse complement strand
CATCCTTGTTTCACGCCTTGCATAATATCGAACCAGTCACTCAGTTTTCCATTTACCCTTACACTCGCTTTACTACCTGTATATATTGTTTTTATTGCTTGTAGGAGCCCTCCATTTACTCCGTACTCTTTAACGACTTCCAAAAGTTTATTTCTATTTACTTTGTCAAATGCTTTTTCTACGCCAATAACTGCACAGAAAACTTTTTTTCCTACTCTCAAGCTTTTTTCTGTGATCTGTCTTAGGCTAAATATCTGATCTGTACATGATCTTCCTGGCATAAATCTACTTTGGACTTCCCATATCTTTTCTTCTGTGATTTCCATTACCCTACGAATAAGTATTTTTGAGTATATTTTACTTACGGTACTTAGTAGGCTGATACCTCTGTAATTACTGCAGTTGCTTTTATCTCCCTTTCTTTTGTATATTGGTACGATAATCGCTTTTTTCCGATCGTCTGGGACTTCTCCCGTCTCGATACATAAATTTATCAATTCGCACAACCTGTGATGTATGTACTCGCCACCGTATAAATGCAATGCAGTTCCCCTTTATAATAATCAAAGGTAATCAAAAGTGAACTGATTTAAAGGTAAGACTTTAATTATTCATTATTAAATTAGGTTATCGTAACCATGTAAAAATCCTGACACAGAACTAACAAAGAAAATCCTTAACATTACTTACACAATTTAAGCACTTTTTAATTCAATAATCAATAACTTCCCAAATTAATTAGTTATTTACCTTAAAAATGCAACAGATTCATCAACCTGTATATAATAAAAAAATAATTAATTTTATATATATAATCCTTTTTCTTATAAGAGTTTAATAACTTAAATTATGCTATACAATTAAAACTTTTACCAGGTTATAATTATTTACTATTAATTAAAATCGTCAATGATTAAATTATTTATCTAGTTTTAATAAATTAATTCTATATATCTGTTAGATTAACAAACTAAGGAAAATTATACCAGAAATTACGTTCATTAATTTAGCATGGCAACTTAATGATATAAATCTTAAATTTAAATGAAAAGAAAGGAAAAAGAAAAGATATTTACAAGAAATTTTTATATTTAGCTATTTACTTATATAAGACAAATTATTTTCAGGAAATTACTGAATTTAAATCTTCACCCTGTTTTAAATTATATATGTTAATTATAATGAAATATCCATATTTTAAATTTTGATTTTTCAAAACGTAAATTTTCCGTTCCAAATTGCTCAAAAACTCCCGCAAAATTAATCCCATACTCACAACAACTACGTTAATACATATATTTAATCCTATATTAAATCTTGTTATAATTACTATCTCAATTCTTTCATACATGGCTTGACGGTCGCGAAAGGCACCTTTAATTTTCCTTTTGGTGCGTGGGCCTCACGCCGTTTTACAACCCCGGCTTATGCAATACGAACCCACAAAAACCTGAGGGCAGGTTGCAGCCTTTCCTATAACAATATTTATTTATCTATTCACTCATATATATTATACCATTTCAATAATTTAATTTTGCGAAAATTTCTAACAATTTTAGAAATTTAACTGTTTCAAGCAAGATCCGACCTCGGGCAACCATTCCATCATCACTTAACGTAACTTTTTTATCATTTCATTCCACTCATCTATTCGGTCCTATTCTGATTTGAGCATTCCGGGCTCCCAATAAATTTTCTATTACGAATGGACCATCAAACAAAGAATCAAACTTCTTATCATGCCTATTTTCTCTCTTTAAATAAACAGGGGCTCCAACTTTAAAATGTTTAGGATTTGCTTTTAAATCATAATATTTTGTTGATTTTTCTTTAGCTTTCTGAAGTCGCTCAGCAGCTCCAGATTGAATATTGTCTAGTTTAAGGAAAAGTTCACGCAAATAGTCAACATATGTTTTTTCCGGAGGCTTTTCATCGAAGCTTGTGGGAAACACAGCTTCTCTGCCAAATACTAAAGTATACGGGGCAAAACCAGTTCTTTCATGGACAGGGGTGTTATAAGAGAAGACGGCGAATCGAAGCCATTCGTCCCAATTGTGAGGACCTTCGAAATGGTGCAAATACTCAATTAGAGTATGATGACTTCGTTCAAGGGATCCAAGACTTTGAGGATGGTAAGCAACAGATTGAATTTTATTAATTTTGAATATTTTGCAAAATTTTTTAATAACTTTACTATTTAAATTCGTCCCCTGGTCAGACTGCATAATTCGAGGACAGCCGTACCTAGAAATAAAATTTTCGGCTATTGCTTGAGCAATAGTTATGGAATCTATCATTTTTAAAAGAATTGCATCGGAATACTTAGAAAATACGCATTGAATTGTTAAAATGTATTGGTTTCCCCGTGGCGTTACCGGAAGTGGTCCAACGAGATCAATTTTAATTTTTTCAAATGGCTGTCTCGGTGTATCGGTAATGATCATTGGCATTCGCGTACCTGTTCTAAGAACTTTATTACGCATGCATTTTTTACAATTTCCTAATATTCTCTCTACATCAGATTTCATATTTTTCAAAAATATTTTTCCCTAATTCGCCAATAAGTCTTACTAATTCCCTTATGACCACCTGCCACCGATTCATGGATCTTCGGTAGTTTTTCGGGCACATGCTCGTTGACTAGACCAGAATCGGTGTGGAGAGGCTCGGAAACCGTCTGAACGGCACCCGACATCGCACCTTCCGATTCCGCAAATATCCCTAACATCGTCTTAATGCATTGAAGGCCAAAGGATCCCGATCCCCACAGCTTGGAGCTAGTTGTTGTAACTGCGTCCGCCCTGATATCGGGGTCCCTATTTGTCTGACCCAGCGGGAACCTCATGGACGACGTTGTCTGGTTTGATTCCCGTCCCTGGGTGACCTGTCGTGGAATGACACTTTCGTCATCCCTTTTTTTCGAGACAAATCAACATTGTCGCGACAAGTAAAATCAACATTACTTGTCCAAGCAAAATCACCATTGCTTACATTCATCCGGGCAAAATCAACATTTGCCCTTCTCCAGTTTCAGGGTTCACTCCACTCAGAAATACTCGACCAAGCAATTCATTCATTTCTTGATCATTTTCATTAACAACAGCATCACCCATCTCGTGCTCAGATGACATACGGGTATGGTCAGAGTACGCGAACTTCAGAACAAGACCATCCACCAACTTTACAGGTAGGGGAGCCCCTCCCTTATATGCAGGAGGATTCCTTGACAATGCATCTGCATTTAAATTTACCTTTCCGGGTTTATAAACGATGTCGTACTCATACTCGAAAAGCTCGACACGCCATCTTGCAAGTCTTGAATTTGCATTCTTTAATTTATAGAGCCATACAAAAGGTCGATGATCAGTGACCAAGGTAAATTTAAGTCCATAAATATAAGGTCGAAAATGTCTAACACCGAAGACTATTCCTAACAATTCTTTCTCGACTGTTGGGTAATTCAATTCAGCGTGTATTAAGACACGTGACGCAAAAGATATTGGAAGATCTCGTCCTATAATTCCCTGACTCAAAACTGCTCCTACCCTAATAGCACGGAACGTTCCGGGAACGTTCCTGGAACGTTCCACGGGCACCTTCGGAACGTTCCAGCGGAACGTTCCAGGAACGTTCCCGGAACGTGTAAAATGTCCGCCCCTTGGGAACGTTCCAGGAACGTTCCGCTGGGACCTGAGGGGAACTTTCCATTATTGTTATTTTTAACAACAATTATCTCGTAAACCGTAAGAGATAGGTAAAAATGGATATCATTTTTGAGTTTTGAGTACCGCATATACTACACTATAATATGATATCCGTATCATAAACTGACATCGATTTTGGCCTATCACTTACGGTTTACGAGATATTTATTGATAATAATAACAATAACGTTAATTTATGTTTGGCACGTTCCAGTGGAACGTTCCTGGAACGTTCCCAACCGGTGGACATTTTACACGTTCCGGGAACGTCCCAGGAACGTTCCGTGCTATTAGGGTAATGTATAATTCGATGCATCAGTTGTTATAATAAAAGGTTCTGTAAAATTGGGATATTGTAATATGGGCTCTAAACAAATAGCATTCCTAAGTTGTTTGAACGCTTCCTGTTCATTATTGGCCCATTGAAACGAAATAACTTTATTTAATAAATGTGTTAAAGGTTTCGATATTTTTGCAAATTCCGAAATAAATCGCCTATAATATCCGACTAACCCTAAAAATTGTTTAATATTTTTCTTTGTTTTAGGTACCGCAAAGAATTTCACCGCTTCTATCTTCCTGGGATCTGGTTTACACCGTCTTGAGTTATTATATGACC
The DNA here is from genome assembly GCA_932195095.1 of Andricus curvator. Taxonomy (NCBI): domain Eukaryota; kingdom Metazoa; phylum Arthropoda; class Insecta; order Hymenoptera; family Cynipidae; genus Andricus; species Andricus curvator. The sequence continues at coordinate 7,299 of CAKNYM010038422.1, read as the reverse complement.
TGAATAAGCAATTTCGCGTTTTAAGAAATGACATTTTTCGGGCTGAAGAGTTAACCCTGCACTTCTCAAGCTTGATAATAATGCCCGAATTTTCCTATCGTGATCTTCCAAATCAGAGGCATAGACGACAATGTCATCCATATAAATAAAGAGTTCAATTCCTTGAAGACCAGTGAGAACTTGATCCATAACTATTTGAAAAATCGCTGAGCATATTTCAATCCGAAAGGCATACGAGCGAATTCCAAATGACCGTAAGGAGTGGAAAAAGCAGTTTTCTTTTGAGATTCCGGATCCATAGGAATCTGACATCAGTAATATTAGGAAGTGGGTAAGCATCTGCGATTGTTTTTTCATTTAGGGAACGATAATCGATAGCCATCCTCCATTTTTTATTTCCTTGAGCATCAGCCTTTTTGGGTACAATCCACAATGGTGAATTATAAGGCGAAACAGATTGCTGAACTATTGCAGAAGCGAGCAATTGGTCTGCCTGTCTCCTAATTTCGTCTTTATGAATATGAGGGTAGCGGTATTGTTTTACGTGAACCGGGTTTTCATCAGTTGTTAAAATTTTGTGCTTTAAAACATTGGTAGCACCTAATTTATCCCCAGGTAATTTAAATTGATAAGAAAATTAAAAAAATATTGACAATAAGCTTCCTTTTTCTTCTTCATTTAAATCATCCATTTTTATAAATTTTTGAATTTCTAATAATCTTTGAGCTTGTTCCTTTTGTTTATCCTTTATATCCCCTTTGTGTTGAACTGGAGGAAAATGTACCTCCGGTGGTTCATACTCTTCCAGTTCAATAGCCGGTATTGTCAAATGAACATTTTCATTGTTGCTATTTATCATAAATAGCTTTGCAATTCTTGAGTTACTTATTACTAGGCATTCTCCAGCAAAAATACCGGGACCGCAAGAAAGTCGAGGCACATAACCCTCCTTAACTAATGTATCTTTTATAATAATTTGAACTAAGGCCTTGGACCTTGCTGGTAAAGTTACAGTGGCGTGGGTTAAAAGTGGGAATTCTATATCTCCTAAATGAAGGCAATCATCAACAAAATTCAAAACTGCAGGATGCTGTCTCAGGGCTTCAACACCTAAAATTCCATTCTGTTGAATAGGAAAATTTTGTGAGACAACTTGAAAGGGTGTTTCTATCCCTTTTATTTTTATTTTTACCTCTCCCAGAGTACTAATCATTTCTGGTCCAATTCCTACCAAGTTATATATTCGTCTTTTATTTATCCATACTCGTGGATCCAAACGCTTTCTTTAATTAAATTTACACTAGACCCGGTGTCTACTAACAAGGTTGCTTTATTTAAAAAAAAAAGATTTTCCAAAACAATCATTGGCATCGAACTCATTTATTTGTCTGATTTGAGTTGAAGGACGATCCGGTTTGAATCGGATTCTGTTTCTGGATCGCCGAGCCTTCGTTTGGGCGATCCCGTTTCCAGTTTAAAGTATTTTCGCGTTTCCTTTTTAGTGATTCTCTCTCCCTTTCATGCTTTTCCCTGAGTCTACACTCCCTCAAATTATGATTCATTAAATAGCAATATGTGCAACCCTCTCTCTCTATCTTTAACATTATTTACTAATTGTGGGCAAAATCGCCTCACTTGCCCATATTCCTTACAATTATAACATTGTAAACTCTCACGCTCGCAATTATTTCCGGTTTTCCAGATTCTTTCGCATTGGATGTGCGCAACTTTCCTTCTTGGAGGAAGATTTCGCTCGCTCCTATCGTAAGGTTCAGGATCGCATTTTTCCTGAGTTGGATCGTGAATTCTTTTCCAACTTTTCCATTGGAGATCCGCTTGATTCGCCAGTGCTATCGCTTTTTCTAATGTATTAATTTTTTTTGCTCGAATTTGAGAATAAGCATCTCTATCTAACCCTCGCAAGAAATTCCCTACACTAGTTATTCGATAAGCTTCGCATATCCCTATCGCCTTTTCGACCGGTGTATTCTCCATAATTTGATTTGTTAATTTATTTAAAATTTGACTTACTCGCGCCCCATATTCAGGTATGAATACTTTAGGCATTCTTTTAACATTGGTTAAATCTTGCAATAACTGACTTGCTTCCTCCTGTGGGGAATAAAGGGCATAGCAGGATAAGCATGTATGTGCTGCCCCCGCTCGGATCTGGTTAAGATTTTTACAGTAAGTTGGCACTGATGTAAGAATAAATTTCCCAAAAGATTATATTTGAGAAATAGTTTTTATGGGAGTTATGGGGGTTAGAAGAAAAATAAAAAAATTAGTTTTTTAAGAACGGCTGGACCGACTTCGATGGGCAAAAAATATGTTATGGGTCAAACAAAATTTTGTTGAATTTTTTTTTATGGGATGTATTTGAGGCACACCCACCATTTTCTCTATAAATAATGTTTGAATCCTCTTTTAAAACATCTCCAAGTTTCATAGCAATCGGATGGGTAGAACGTACTTTAAAAAATTGAAAATCTCAAGCGTATAGGATACAGTATCCCGGGCGTAACATAGGGTACTCGTACATGATAGCAATCCCTGTAGAACATGTGAGCATTCATTTGTTTTGTCATTACAAGTGTTTTGGTGACGACGTTCACTTCATTCTCTGCTTTATTCTTCCGTTGAAAAAACTGGTCGCGGGTAGTGTTATTTTTCTTCGATAATCGCACCTTTTCTGATTATCCAATTTGTTTTCACAATATCAATGAAGGATTTGGTATATATAAGGACATTTTGGATTTTCCAGAACTGACCAAGAGAGAATTAAAAATATTTTTTACCTGATGATATCAGTTATCGCAGGCGGTATCATACTTGGCCGAAATGATTGACAAAGATGGACAGATAAACATGCAATACGTGAAACATCAAACGAATGTGTTAAGAGTGCAAGTTCAATCACGTTACATTTCTAAAAAACTATATAAATGTTTCATTAACTATAAGCTCAATAGTGTTGGCATGTCTGGCTTATCGGAATATGTGTGTGATTGCGCTAACGGAAGTAGGACTGTTGGCTGCTGTTCACACATTGCTGCAATTATATACTATCTGTCTCATGCAAGGTACTTTTCCAAAATTCTAAAGCCAGCTGAAATTCTCTGTGAAATGTTAACTCAGAATAATATTATTCCTGTAATTGAAGACGACAGGGACGAAGATTAAAAGTGGTCTTATCAATATATAGTAACCTGATACGTGAGAAGCAAGGGGACTCACGATGAACAAGCACCCTATAATAAGAGGTCATAAATCGTACTGTAAAGTCTAAATGGTGGACTTTGCAAACCACAATTATCTTTCAGGCTGACTACACGCGTCGGCATTAAAAAATGCTTCGATTTTTAAATACAATTTTCTTCGACTTATTAGTCAGCGCCAAAGATTCAGCAAATATTTTTACTAGACGTCTTTAAGTTTGACACTGGTTAGAACGGTAGGGGTATAGTGTCGTCAGTGACCGTGGCCGGATTCAGTCATAACCTGCGACATATGCGATACGCCCGAGATTTCCGAGATTTTCAATTTTTAAAAGTACGTTCTACCCATCCGACTGCTATGAAACTTGGAGATGTTTTAAAAGACGATTTACACATTATTTGTAGAAAAAACGGTGGGTGTGCCTCAAATACATCCCATAAAAAAAAATTCAAAAAAATTTGGAAAATTTTTTTTGACCCGTATTTTTTGAAAAAAAAAAATTCAAAATTTTTTTACAACATTCTCTCATTGAGTGCCATAACATATTTTTCCCACATCGAAATCGGTCCAGCCGTTCTTGAGAAAAACTTATTTTTTTATTTTTCTTCTAACCACCATAACTCCCATAAAAATTATTTCTCAAATATAATCTTTTGGGAAATTTAGTCTTACATCAGTGCCAACTTACTGTATAAATCTCAACCAGATCCGAGCGGGGGCAGCACATACATGCTTATCCTGCTATGCCCATTCGACGCCTTTCGAATTGAAGTGTTCGAAAAATTGAGTATTTGAAGAATATTCTCATATCCTCTCGAAAACGTAAAAAATCTCTGAAATACTGTGTAGTTCTTGCTTCATGAAATTCTTTGAAAAAAAAATACGTTTAGACATTGTTATAAGAATTCAGTGAAAATCATCAAAATTAATCCCTGGAGAAAGCCCTAACATGTCAGAAATTCTTAGAAGAACAATTTTTTGATGTTCCGTTGAAACTATTAAAACCAGAAGAAAATTTTCCTAATTAATCCCTCGAAACTCTCATTATAGTATTTTTAAAGTTTACCCCCCCACCCCTCTAAAATTAAATGAGGCCTTATAGTCTAAATTTTTATCTCTAAAAATGTTTGCAGATATTTTACTTCAGCAAAAATTAATACAAATTGGTATAAAAGAGAAACTTATCTTTGAAAAAAAGGTTTCGAGCTCTTCTATTTTCTGTCCACTTTTCAGATTACACTTGAGTTACGCGGTATAATTAAATTGAAAAACTATACGCGGTTAAAAAAAATCCTGTATGAAATTTGTGTACAAAGATACACAGTTTAAAGGAAAAATGATCAAAATTTTAGAATTTTATATTTGGTTTCTTTCGCAGTATGAGAAACACGCCCTACATCTTCAAAAACTGACCCAAGACTAATTTTGTTATCTTTAGAGGGACAAAGAGATGCCATGTGTAGAAAGTTCTCTTCAAATTTCGTCGCCTTTCGAATTTAAGTGTTCGAAAAATTGAGTATTTGAAGAATATTCTCATATTCTCTCGATAACGTAAAAAATCCCTGAAATACTGTGTAGTTGTTGCTTTATGAAATTCTTTGAAAAAAAAACACGTTTAAACATTGCTATAAGAATTCAGTGAAAATCATCAAAATTAATCCCTGGAGACAGCCCTAACATGTCAGAAATTCTTAGAAGAACAATTTTTTGAAGTTCCGTTGAAACTATTAAAACCAGACGAAAATTTTCCCAATTAATCCCTCCAAGCTCTCATTATAGTATTTTAAAAGTTACCCCCCCCCCCAACCCTCTCTAAAATTAAATGAGGCCTGAGAGTCTAAATTTTGATCTCTAAAAAGGTTTGAAGATATTTTACTTCAGCAAAAATTAATACAAATTGGTATAAAAGAAAAACATATCTTTGAAAAAAAGGTTTCGAGCTCTTCTATTTTCTGTCAACTTTTCAGATTACACTTGAGTTACGCGGTATAATTAAATTGAAAAACTATACGCGGTTAAAAAAAAATCTTGTATGAAATTTGTGTACAAAGATACACAGTTTAAAGGAAAAATGATCAAAATTTTATAATTTTATATTTGGTTTCTTTCCAGTATGAGAAACACGCCCTACGTCTTCAAAAACTGACCCAAGACTAATTTTGTTATCTTTAGAGGGACAAAGAGATGCCATGTGTAGTATGTTCGCTTCAAATTTCGTCGCCTTTCGAATTTAAGTGTTCGAAAAATTGAGTATTTGAAGAATATTCTCATATTCTCTCGATAACGTAAAAAATCCCTGAAATACTGTGTAGTTGTTGCTTTATGAAATTCTTTGAAAAAAAAACACGTTTAAACATTGCTATAAGAATTCAGTGAAAATCATCAAAATTAATCCCTGGAGACAGCCCTAACATGTCAGAAAGTCTTAGAAGAACAATTTTTTGAAGTTCCGTTGAAAATATTAAAACCGGACGAAAATTTTCCCAATTAATCCCTCGAAGCTCTCATTATAGTATTTTAAAAGTTTACCCCACCCCATCCCTCTCTAAAATTAAATGAGGCCTGATAGTCTAAATTTTGATCTCTAAAAATGTTTGCAGATATTTTACTTCGGAAAAAATTAATACAAATTGGTATAAAAGAAAAACTTATCTTTGCAAAAAAGGTTTCGAGCTCTTCTATTTTCTGTCCACTTTTCAGATTACACTTGAGTTACGCGGTATAATTAAATTGAAAAACTATACGCATTAAAAAAAATCTTGTATGAAATTTTTGTACAAAGGTACACAGTTTAAAGAAAAAATGATCAAAATTTTAGAATTTTATATCTGGTTTCTTTCGCAGTTTGAGCAACACGTCCTACTTCTTCAAAAACTGACCCAAGACTAATTTTGTTTTCTTTAGAGGGACAAAGAGATGCCATGTGTAGAAAGTTGGCTTCTAATTTCGTTGCCTTTCGAATTTAAGTGTTCGAAAAATTGAGTATTTGAAGAATTTTCTCATATTCTCTCGATAACGTAAAAAATCCCTGAAATACTGTGTAGTGCTTGCTTGATGAAATTCTTTGAAAAAAAACACGTTTAAACATTGCTATAAGAATTCAGTGAAAATCATCAAAATTAATCCCTGGAGAAAGCCCTAACATGTCAGAAATTCTTAGGAGAACAATTTTTTGAAGTTCCGTTGAAACTATTAAAAGCAGACGAAAATTTTCCCAATTAATCCCTCGAAGCCCTT
>CAKNYM010038411.1:0-17296 GCA_932195095.1 Andricus curvator | reverse complement strand
TGACGTTTTTGTCAGCTGGTGCCGAAAATTCGATAACGAACATGGTTCGTTTCTCGAAGTCAAGGAGAACTATGTCAGGCTTCGAGTGCGCAACAGAAACAATTGTCGAGAATATGAAGTTCCAGTATATGCGGCACTTCTCATTTTCGACAATTGGCTCTATTTCTCTAGGAGCGTTTAGCGGAGAGGTATTTGGGCTAATGCCATAAGAGTGACAGAGATGGTAATAAAGCACTCTTAGTGCCGCATTGTGCCTTTGGATGTAGGTCGTTCCCGCATGAGTTGGACAACTAGATAGTATGTGTCCTAGATGCTCGGGGTTTGCATGACACGCTCTGCAACTATCATCGGGAATGTCTTGGCTCAAAATGTGGCGACGGTATGCTAGAGTGGAAATGACACCGTCTTGACATGCCAAAATGAAGCCCTCCGTGCCCGACTTCAATCCGGGTGATCTAAGGAAAGCAAACGTTAGCTCATACGACATCGACTGATCTTCCACATTTCTGTGGAAGATGCCGTGCATCCTCTTGTCGAGGAGCTGTTCGTGGAAGTTTTTCTCCTGTGCTTTCTTAATCCGGGCCTTCAGGAGTGAGTATTCAAGATGGATAAGATTTGATGCATTTTGCTCACCCCTAATATTGAAGTCAAGGCCGAGTGTTTCAGCAGCCTCCTCCGCTGCTTTGTACAGAAACGCCCCTTTTCCCACTTCTTCGTGTTTCCTGACCATTTTAAGAAGAGGGTCTTGTCCATTTGCAACTATATGTGCTGTACCCAGAATGAGTCTGTTGTGAAGACATTCAAGATTCAGTATTCCGCGACCACCTAGGCGGCGTGAGATGTAAAGTCGCGGAACAGAAGACTTAAGGTGCATGCTCTTGTTCATGTGCAAAACCTTTCGCGTCCCGATATCAAGGGATCTGAGCTCGTCCTTCGTCCATGGAACCACTCCAAATGAATAGAGTACTACCGGGACGGCAAGCATGTTCGTTGCAGATACTTTGTTTCTCGCCGACAGTTCGGAAGACCAAATCTGCCGGATGAGACGGTTGTATCTGCATCGGAGAGTATCCTTTATAGATGTCGCGTCCTGAATGCGGCTCTGTGGCACGTCCAGGTATGTATAGGTCTCTCCAGCGCAAAGGTGTCGTATAGCGCTTCTGTCAACGAGCTCAGGAACTTCGGGGATGCCATTAAGTTTTCCTTTCTTCAAATTAACCTTGGCGCATTTCTCTAACCCGAATTCCATTCCAATCTCTTGAGTGTACTCTTTGACAATTTTCAGAGCTAGATGTAGTTTCTCTTGATTCCTAGCATAGATCTTAAGATCATCCATGTAAAATACATGAGTGACCTTATGCTTTCGGTTTCCAGGTTTTCCGCAGAGATACCCTTCGGAATGGCGAAGTGCGAGAGATAGTGGCAATAATGTGAGGCAAAAGAGGAGAGGGCTCATGGTGTCGCTCTGAAATACACCTCTCTGAAAGGTGATACTGTTAGTGATCACACGATGTTTTCCAGATGAGATAGTAAATCTGGTTTTCCAAAGCGGCATTAATGTCTCTATGCACCTCACGATGTGTGGATGAACCTTTAGGCTTTCCAACAGACAGATGATAAGTCTATGGGAGGTTGAATCGAAAGCTTTCCGGTAATCAATCCAGGCCATCGATAGAAATCGCTGATAGTATGCTGCGTCTTTACAGACACATCTATCGATGAGCAAGTTCTCCCGACATCCCGCTACGCCTTTCTTTGAGCCACGTTGTTCATACATCTCTCGCCATACAGGTCCAATTGTCCGAACAATCCTATCATTTAGGATAGCTGTGAAGATCTTATACAGTGTGTTCAGACAAGTTATTGGCCTGTAATTCTTAGGGTCAGCTAAGTTGCCCGTCTTCGGCAGGAGCACTGTGCGCCCTTCCACCAACCACCCCGGAATAGGCTCTTCCGACTTTAGATATGAGGTAACAATTCGGGCCAGATGCTGGTGGGTTGAAGGAAACTTCTTCCACCAGAAGGTCTTGATGCCATCTGGTCCCGGAGCGGAATAGTTCTTCATGCCTCTTAATACGTTTTTCACCTCCTCGGTAGTGATAGGTGGGCATTCCTCCTCAGCTGTGATGAGGGCATTGCACAGCTCCTTGAAGCTGTTTATGTTCTTTGAGCCTTCTTTAAGTGGATGTTGGACTTCGTAGACTTCTCTCCAAAATGCTTCGACCTCCTCTGGTTTGGGCGGATGGTCGACAGTAACTTGAGGGTCTTGGAAGAGTCGAGATGGGTCAGACGAAAACTATTGATTTTCTCTGCCCCACCTCTCTCTCCGCTCTAGACTTCTCCTAGCGTCAGATAGTACTCGTATTCTGTCAACAATATGCTGCCTGATGGTCAGTAGCTTTGACTTGTTGATTGTGTGATGACGGATCCGCAGTTCGCGCGTGAACTGTCGAACCTTCGCAGTGAAAGTCCTGCCAGATGTTATGTAGTCAATCACACACTGAATGCGGGACGCGTACTGTCTTGCCCAGCCTATCTTTGTGCTAAGTTGATGCATTCGTCTTTTGGTCTTATGATCAACCGTTGGTTTTGTTTTACGGTTTGCATCTGCCAAAGTTCTCGCTGCATTGTACACACTACAATTGATAGTCCAGAGGTCGGATTCTTCGGAAAAATCTCCACGAAGCTCATCATCCAGTTCAGTCAGATCTTTGGGCTTGGGAGAAACCTGAATGTTGATGTTTCTCCGGGTCTTGAAGCATCGTTCTCCCTCTATTGGATGCCTGTTCGAGGCTGGTCTCAGTGTCGCCTCTCTTTCTCTGTTGCCGGCTTGTTCTGGCTGCGGTTGTGTAGGCGCTCCGCTTATATAACCCCTTTTCCGGAGGTCCTCGGCACGGTTTCGCAGCCGTTTTTGCGAAAAATCCGAGAGCTCTGGGTGTTTCTCGCACCACAGAGCATGCAGTCGCGCCATGTAACCTTTTCGTTCAGGGGCCATACTGGTATCATAGCACTCCAGCAGGTCGTCCCTGAGTCGATCCGTCCACTCAAACGTAACGAGATTCCGCCGGTCAATCGCATTGACTCCGTCTTGATTGGCTCCCCCAACTCTAGGGTAGTCGGCATTGTGGTCCGACCCATTGTCGGGAGCCCTGCGCGTTCGATTGTTTTGAACCGCACTTCCTACAACTATGTTTGGTGTTGTCATTGTTGTTCCCACGAGCAGCTAGGGAAAAGGGTTAGTCCATCCTTGTAGAGCCCCGCGTGCAAGGATAAGGCTGATACTCTGAGAGGTCGCCCGGTATCCCAGAGTCACCGTTTGAGACACCACACCCAGGTGCCATTCAGCTTTCGGCACGGTTGTTACGCCTCCGCTTGGGGGTTATTCCTTCGGGACCATCCCTGGACAATTGTCCGCGACTGCTTATTAATTATTGTAACCATATTCAGCAGAAACCTTGGTACAGGGACCCTCTATCCGCAACCCGAGGACGCGTCCGGTGGCTTTGTCATAGGCCCTTCGGTTCGAATCCCAAGGAATCAAAACCGAATACCGAATATATATATATATATATATATATATATATATATATATATATATATACAATTTTTTGTTGTTGGAAGTTTTACAATTTCTAAATAATTTGTGCGACAATGTGCTACTATCGGCGCAAAAATTATACGCATCTGCCTTTGAAGCTTAACATCTCAGCCCAAAAAAAGGCTAGAGTAATAAGTAAATATCCATTTGAAAAGCTGAAAGTGTTCCACGTAAATGAGCTTGAAGATGTTACTGTAAAAAACTTTTGTGCTCTGCAGACAGAAAAATGTAAAAAAAGTAAGGAATTTCGCGTACATTTATGAAGCGTCAAGTTTAGAGCATTCTTTCTTATACAAGAGGCAATGGGATTTTTTTTTTAATTCATGAATATGTGGAAAGCATTTGTGAACAAATTGCAGTTGACAAATTTGAGCAATAATAAAAATTTTTGCTTAAAATTACAAAAATGTACAACTATACTATATACACTTCTAATGAAGATATTAAAGCGATTCAAACTTCAAACTATAACGGATAGGCTCTGTAATTATTTATAATCTCCCGGAAGGATGTGATCGTTTTCATTTTGGTGGAAATCGCGATATTTTCGGACATTTTTTTTTGTTGGAAAGTAAGTGTTAGGAACCAGCGGGGGTGTATTTTTTTCTGCCGGTCAGAAGATGCGTCAATATCTGGGCATGAGTTCAGAAGCACGGGTCAAAGAAAGGCACCAGCTGTCAGCAGAAAAAAGGAACCCCCGCTGCTTTCTGGCTTTAATATCTTCATTAGAACTGCAGATAGTATAGGTGTACATTTTTGTAATTTTAAGCAACAATTTTTATTATTTCTCAAATTTGTCAATTGCAAGTTTTTCACAAATGTTTTCCTCATATTCATGAATTTTTTCAAATTTTTCCCATTGCCTCTTGAATAAGAAATAATGCTCTAAACTTGCACGGAGAAAAATGGATGGTCAAAGTTAGAGGGTCAAATTTTAGAGAGCATAGTTTTCGACATAGTCAGAGAGACTGTTATTTTATGGCCAATCGGAGTGTTGTAAGAAGGTCAGACTCACGATCAGGGATAATCGAAGTATCCTTTCGGGATGGTCAATACGATCATCACGTTTTCACTCATTTCGACCATCCACGGAAGATTAAATGACCCATCGCGGAGGGCCAACCTGAAGAGTTACCTGGCGTGTTTATTCAAAATGAATAAATGTGTAAGTCAAATGTTCACAACAAATATTAAATGTAAAGTGCATAAGAATATCAGGAATTATTGTAAAGTCATACTTAAGATGAAAAATATATTCCTTCCTTCCAAAATTCAGCATCACATTTGCTTAATTTGCATCACAACTGCTTTTTGATATTTCGGATATGCGTGGAGAGTGAAGTGCATAAGAGAGAACATGATTGAAAGTGCATTAACTTGATTCTTTTGAATTTTCACCGTCAAATATGATGCTTCCAAGGGATTAATGATAAAGGCGTAACTGGACGTTCAGCTATCAATTTGTTATCACCGTGTCGTTTCAAAGTGAAAACGTGCAAAAAACTTCAGCGTATGTTGATGATGCAGAAAGTAACGAGATGTGAGGTATTGGTTTCTGAATTCACTTCAATGTTTGAAGTCTTACAATTCAGTGTGACACCATGCCGTGTCCTTAGCCTTTCGTGCTCCAAAAAAAATATTGTCAATGTGCACTGTTTTTGCATATCAAATTATGTCTCATAGAGCTCACTCTCCACAAAGAATAAAAAATGCTTTCAGAATTCATGTATTTCATATAGATTTTTAGGTTTTATAGGTTCCACTTAATTTTATAATTTCCAGTCTCTTATCAGAGGGAGACTGGAATCAGTAGGAAAAGGGCAACAAATATAGAAAATGTAGGATAATCAAATCGACCCCCTAAGATGGCCACGTCGACTGTCCGATGAGATCAAGTCGACTATCTGATATGACCAAATCGACCTTCTATGATGAGCGATTCGACCCTTTATAATTATCAGTTCCTCCATCTCTGATGATCGGTTCGACTCTCTATGACGCTTCAGTCGAATGTCCGAGATGACCAAGTCGACACTTTGAGATGATCGATTTGAACCTCTTGTTTTAACCTTCTAGAGATAGTCGCTTTAGCCATCTTCAAGGTCTGTCCTATATTTGACCCTGCAATATAGTCTGTCTGCACATCTAGATGGCCAAAATGACCTTCCATTTTTCTCCGTGTGACTCTTCTTAAATGTGCCCGAAATTCCTTATTTTTACATTCTCATCATAATGAGAAAGTATTGGTTTTATGTGAAAAATGACTTTCGCGGATTCCATCAAATGTCGACGTTTTGAGGCCCCCTGAGTCAGAAAGAATGGTTTTTACGTCGGTGTCTGTCTGTCTGTCGTTGTCGTTGTCGTTGTCGTCGTCGTCGTCGTCTGTATATCGGATAACTTTTGAAAGACTAATCGGATTAGATTGTGCTTTGGCACACAGTTTCAGGGGGCAAAAAGAGGAATCGAGTTCGTTAACCAGCCATTTTGGATGAAAATTCAAAAAGTTAGAGCATTTTCAAAAATTTTTAGACCACTTTTTTCCAAATTTCAAAATTATATGTGCGGGCGCTTATAGTACTCGAAAATCTAAACAATTTATCCTTACGACTTTTTTTGATGAAAAGAAAATTGTCCGAGTTACAGCATTTTCAAAATCCCCCCAAAAAAGCGAAAAGTAACATTTTCGGCCAAACAACGCACGATACGAAAAAAAGTCAAGATAGGAAAAGTGTTTCTTTTCGCACGTCCTACAAGATTATCATAACGACTTTTTGAATTTTCTTGAAAAATCGAAAATTCATATTTTTATTGCACAAGAAATAATGAAAAATCAAAAAAATCAATTTCACGGTCAAACTATGCAAGATACGACAAATCATGGCTGGACTAAAATTGTGCATTCAAAAAAGATCTACACATTTCTCATGGGTCACTTTTTGATAGGATGTGTAGTTTTTGTTTTATTCGTAAAAAATAACATTAACAGTGAAAAAATCGGCCCGATAAGCGGGCACATTCTCATCAAAACTTTGCTTATTTACTTTATTTTTCATCTCGGGTGTGATTTTTCACAATATTTCATTGTTCTTATGTTCTCAATACTATTTCTAACGATTGAAACAATAAAATATAATAATAATTCAAACAATTTATTCTGACTGAAAATCTGACTTTTATTTCAGAATGCGTTTTGATCTTTGTTTACTAAAATAATTTCTGTGAAAAAATTCGACTATTACATTTATATTTCAAGAACTATGTTCCAAATAGACGAAATGAATATATATATATATATATATATATAGACTGTACGTTGTCACCTCCGTGTAGTTGACCCTACGTTCTCGCCTCCGCTTTTTTCCGTGAAAATATTTGAAATTTATATGCATATATACGTTGAGGGGGGCCTTCTGATCAGGTTTCTCAAAAGAGGGGTAACAATTTTTCATTTTGGAATTTATATATATTTGTGATACTGGATGTACGAAGTGACCTCCTCTATATATAAGGAAGCGCGTTAGACGTTATACGTACTCACCTCAAGCGGTGTTGCCACGTCTGGGAGGTAGAATTCTTACCTGGCGTCCATGTCTCCCAGGTATCTATGTGATCTGACAATTGATTCATAATCAGAGAACTAAGCTTATTCGAAATATCATTAGTTTAGAAGAAATTTTTTTTTAAACAGTTATTTATTATAATATGTCGCTTCAGAGATCTCTCGTAAATTCGTTTTTGGCGCTAATTATGATTTGCTTGCGGGTTTTTAAATTCAAATTTCTACTGATACATGAAATACTAATTTATACTGACAATTAGATGCCTAAATAAATTGTTAAAATAATTTACTATTGTTTTTAACAATTTTCGGTTAGAATAGAGTTCGAAAGTCGCGTTTTTTTTTTAAATTGCACTTTTTGTCCAATTTTCAATGAGAGCGAGTTGATACATAATTTATGTAGATAAAAAAATTGTTTAACATATTTGTTATTATTGTTAAAGATATTCTCTTTCAATAATGCTAGAAACTGCGGTTTTTTCTAAAACTTGTAACTTTTTGTCCACTTATCACTTAAAATGAGTTAATATTCATTTTGGTTCAGAAAAAAATTGTTTAAACAAATTACTATTGTTATTAGCTATCTTCTCTTAGATAAATGCTAGAAAGTTGCGGTTTTCTGTAACATTTTTGACTTTTTTTCTAATTTCTGATTAAAGTAAAGTGATATTCAATTAAATTTAACAACAATAATTGTTCGAACAATTTATTATTATTGCTAATGATATTATCTTTGCTTCATGGTAGAAAGTTGCTGTTTTTTCTGAAATTTTCAACTATTTGTCTATTTTTCACCTGGAGTGACCTAATAATCATTTGAGTTGAGCAAAAATAATTGTACGAACAAATTATTGTTGTTTATAACTATCTTCATCTATATTATTGCCAGATAGTTGCGGTTTTCTTCTCAAATTTTTAACTTTTTGTCCACTTTAAACTTAGTGAGGTGGTAGAACTAGGTCATTTAATGACTTGTGAAAGTTTTGTTTTGCATTACAACAAGAAGTTTATTGTAAAACGTAATAGAAAAATTTGGAGTTGCAAATATTTTAATATTAGCTCCGCAAGGGGAAAGGGGGGGATCCTTCCTTGGAGAAAATGCGTCTCGTCGGAGACAATATACAATTGAGGTTGGTCAAAATTTGTTACCGGAAATTTGTTTCAATACACACAAAAAATACATTTTTTCGGTTAAAAAAAATGATTTTCAGAGGTATCGCAAGCCCTTGAAGTTTAGTACGTATTTCCCATCAGGAAAAGAGACGTTTTTGTACATTTTATTTAGAATCGTCAATATTAGCTGAATGGAGTTGAAACTCAATACTTCTCTTCACAAATAGTCATAGAATACAAGTCAAATATATTCTATATAGCATTAAACCATTTCCATTTCAGGGTAGGCGTGACACTACCCGATTCGGGTAGTGTTTCTAGGTTTTTCTTGTAGTTATAAATAACTACAAGTGTGGGCTCACCACACCCACGATGTCGTTATCAAATATCACCTACCTAAGTCTGTTTTATAGGGTCCCAAAAAAACCCATACGTGAAAAAATGGGTTTTGCGAGTTTTTAGCGCTAATCATGATTTTTTGGGGTTCTTAAACAATGCTAGACAATTCTAGTTTGTTTTTAATTTTTCATTTTGTGTTCAATTTTCAATTAAAGCCAGTTCAACAAACATAATTTTTAAAATAATTTTTAATTGTTTATAACTATCTTCACTCACGTAAGTGCTAAGAGTAATGGTAGAAAGTTTTTTTTTTTTGTAATCTTGATTTTGCTTTGACTTTTCAGTGATGAACAAATAACAAGTGAACCTCAACAAAAATAATTTTTGAAATGATATTTTACTTTTTTAAGTGAATTCTTTTTGCTCTTTTCGCAATGTTTTGAAAAAATTATTCACAATAAAGCTATCTTACACAAGAGACACAAACAAGGAATGAAATAGAGTAGGTGGGAGGACTAGGTCTGCATATGACTTGTAACAATTTTGTTTTCAATTATAACCAAAAGTTCATTGCAGAGCGTAGGAGAAAAATTTGTAATTAAACATATTTTGATATCAGCCCCCCCCCCCCCAGCAAAATATACTCACGAAAAAAAAAGATTGTTCAAAATATGTTTTTCTCTCATGTTTATATGTATAGTATTTGTTCATAACTAACAAGGCAAAGCAAAGTCAACCATTTCAGAAAAAACCGGAACTTTCTAACACTTATCTGAGAGGAGATAGTTTTTAAAAATAGTAAATTGTTTAAACAACTATTTTCATTAACTTGCATTGATTATCACATCACTAAGTGAAGGGTGCCAAAAGGTTAAAAATTTCAGGAAAAAAGCGCAACTATCTGACATTAATATATATGATATTAATATAGTTTTCAAACTAGAATGAAAAGATCTATCAGAGTCGAAAAGACCATGTAAAATTTCTATGTTGTTTTAGATACTCCACATATCGATTTTTTCCTCTCGATAAATTCTTGATAAAGGGCATCACAGGTTTTGAAAGTTCAAATACTCCCATCTTTAGAATGAAATTTTCTTTAAATTTGTGAAATGCGTGTCGTCTAAAATCCTTAAAAAAAAAAACATATATTTCTTGCAAAAATGATTCTATGCCTTGAGCATGCACAGCCTGCCCGTCTGGAAATTAATTCAGCCAACTAAAATAATGATACAATATTACATACATATTGAAAATGGTAATTTAGTTACACTATTAAATCATTTAAAATTGCAAAATTTTGCTGAGTTGTTTGGTTTCAATGTTAAATACAAATATTTTCTGCTTTTTTCAATTTAAATGGTGCAATTTAAAAAAATAGAAGCATAGAGATCTTCTTTTGCATTATATTTAAAAATTTCCAACGTAATAATATTTAAACTTTTAGTTGAAGATTTTCACGAATGAATCATTTCAAATATATTTGATTGGAAGATTCAAAGAATGAATAATGATTCTGAATGAAGTGTTGAAAGCTAAACGATTTATATTTAAAAAGTTAGAAATTATATTTAAAAAGTTAGAAATTATATGTTAATTAGAATCAAAACAGATGAAAATTGTTTGATATGAAATTGAGACCTTGGTAATTGAATAAATTTTTTGAATTCAGACTGGTTAAAATTTTAGAGTTTCCAATTCTCATGTTGAATGCTGAATTTTCCATCTTTCTCTTTCAACAGTAGTAATTTTGCAATTGAAATTGAATTGTTGAAATTTATGAAAGTATAGTTGACAATTTGCAGAATATTAATTTTGAGACGATTTTAATGTACTTGAAACAATTTAAAATTTAAAGGTGAAGAGTATAAAAACGTTATAATATCGCAATTCTAAGTAATTAAAAATTGGATCAGTTCTAAATGATTTGAGATTTGCTCAATTTTCAACCCTCCGTATTAGAAATGTTTTTATTTTTATTGTTGCGTGCTCAAAATTACTTTATTTCTTACATTTTTTTAGAATAATTCAATTGTAAAAGTCTATATAATTGAAAATTTTTTCAGCTTGTACTAACAACTTAAAATTCTGAAATTTCAGAAGCTTTGACTTTGAACAATTCAATTCAGTTTTTCAGTTTCTAATTGCAGGATTATAATCACTTTTAATTTTGAATTGTTGCAATTCCAAAGTTTGAAATTTTAAATTATTAAAATTTGAACGCTTCGAATGATAAATAACACAACTCGAATTTAGTTGAATTTTATATGATCTAATTTTGAAAATGTTAATCTGAAATTATTCAGTTTTGAACAGTTTTGAATTGTCCCGTTCTCGAAATTTTAATCTGAAATCTTTCGATTTCGAGATTCTTCAATTAGAAATAAAATTTTTTAATTATGAATGCTTTGAAGTAGTACTGATACAACAAAAACTCCTTTCTAATGAAACTGTCCAATTTTGGAAAGTTTCTTTCAAAATTTTCCTATTTCGAGAGCATCTGACGAAAATTTTTCCGAATGCTTTTAATTAGGCATTATCAATTATTGTTTCGAAAAATTGTTAATATCTTGATATTTGAAGAAATTTAATAACGTATTTTCAAATTTCTTCAATGTTATGAAATAAAAATCCAGGCATTTACAGCTAGCTCATAAAAAATGCACGTTCCCTCTTGAAATATTTTTGAACCTTTTCGCTGATTGCCTAAAATAACATGTCCAACGTCTTCAGTATATAAATATAAAAATAGTCCCAACGGCTAATATAACACAAATTTATTCATAATATTTTAAATTCACCTATTCTTTATTTCCATCTTAGGCTTTCGGTTATAAGACATTTACGATTTTCTTTCCGAAAACAGATTTTTCAAAATTGCACTATTTTAATTTGTAACACATATTGGCTAAACATTTTGAAGAGAACATTAGAAATTAAATATTTTCAAATTAGAATATTAAAAAATTGACAAATCTACATTTCAATCGTATACTGACTACTGTTGCAAATTTGTATAGTTTCCAAACAGAAGCTTCAATAATTCTTGATATATTTCAACTTGAATATCGCTTGAAAATTGAGTATATTATGTTGAAAGAGTGCTAAAATCATCCATTTGAGAAAAATGTAATTTTCTTTATTACTAAATATATATCATCCATTATTCAGTTTTATAGTATACGCTGAAACAAATAGAAATTAGAAGGATGATCTACAAATATTAGGGAGTTAAACCTAGATATTAAAATTTAAAAATTAAATTAAATTTTGAATTTTAATTTTTTTTCTAAACTAAATTAAATTAAATTAATCAATTTTAAATTAAATGAATTGAATTTAAAAAATTTTTAAATCCAAAGATTGAAACAGAATATACTGTTGGAACTCGATTTGAACATAACAATAGGTACCCAATAGGGCTGTTGTTTTTCCTTTTGGAAGGTGCAATATTTCAGTTGCAGTTTATGGCGAGGGGGAAGGGTTCCGGCATGAAGGCGACATTGCCACCTCAGGTAGTGCACCTGTCTCTTCAAGTGTCCAGTTTTCTGTGACACGATGGCGATTTCAAACCATCTTCAGTCTTACAGGGATTTGTGAGATTCGTCATAAATCCGACCCTATTTATTTCTATTTACTACTTTTTACGGTAAGCTCGGTAAATAATAAAATTCTTCTCCAATTTCCCAGTGGAGTGGGTCCAAAATAAATACTTTTGGAATTTGATATCGCTACAATGCGTAAAATTAGCGTATTAGGGTTCTAAAGAAGTATAATTAATTTGAAATCGATCCACGTGCAGCTTGGTTACCCGTTCGCGAAAAAAAGGATGAAAAATTTTCTTATTTGCAGAGTTTTAGACTTTTCTTGAGGTTTAATTTTCTTTGCATACCTAAATTTCAGAAAAATCTTCTTAATTTTTTGGAGATTCAAATCAATCATTTTTCTGAAAAATAATTCCCATTTAATTTTAAAATCTTGATTTTGGTATTTAATGAAATAATCTTTATAACTTGTGGATTAAACATATTTCTGAGCACGTGTGAGGTTTTTAAATGTAAATTCACAATACCCACTAGTCGAAATTAGAATAAAAGTAATTTTTTATTTTATTTTTTTTATTCCTGGGCCTTGTCAATTTTTTTCTGGAGTATTTCTATGCTTAGAAATTCCTGACATGCTCAAGAAAATTATAAAATCACAAGTGAAGACGATAATTCTATTAAATGACAAATTCCAAATTTATAAAAACCACTGTAATTGTAATTTCGACTCCTGAGTGTAGCGCATTTTTTTCTCGTGTATTACTAATTTTAAGAACTCCAAACATAGAAAAAAATTCTGAAATTGCAGGTGAAAAAAATGTATCATGTCAAATACCAAATTCCAAAATTTAAAAAATGACTGTGAATCTCATTTCGACTCCTAGATCTTGTCGATTTCTTTCTAGTGCATTTCTATATTTAAAAAGTCCACACATGCTCGAAAAAAATCTTTAAACCACATGTTCTAAAGATAATTTCACTAAATACCAAACACAAAATTTTAAACATTGGCTGTTTCACCAATTTTGACTCCTGAGGCTTCAGGCCAGTGGAATTAGACATACAAATTAAGTCAATTTACAAAAATTCCGAAGTTCTTCAAAAAAATTGTACAGTTGTGTTTTTATATGTTGAACGTGGTCGGGTCGCCATTTTGTTTCGAAAAATTAATTTGCAAAGTTTTCCCCCCATTGCTCAACGAAAATTCAAAACATTTTGCAAACTTGAGTAACTATAAGCTCAGTCTCTATCCTGTATTGAATTTGCAAAACGTTCTTGATGCGGCAACATTATTAATTATAAACAAATTAACATTTTGTTAATCACTCCTGAGCGAAAATACCAAAGGTTTTGCACAAAGTTGTTTCTTCTTTTTTCCATTGAAAGGAAACTATTGCATGATTTTCAAAACTAAATACATAACGCAAAATATTGTTTCAAAAATAATTGTTACATTTTTTGCAATTCGAATACTAAAATTTCAGCGGAAATTGCGAAGATTGCGTTTTTGGGTAGAAAATGTTAGGAATGTCGAGATATAAAAATTATAAAATTTGAAAAACGTTGTGTGGCCGGCAATAATACTAGAGCTGCAATTGAACAAATTAGTTACTTTTGTAAACTAGCGAAAAATTTCAAACATTTTGCAAATCGCACTGAGTGATAAATAACTTATTACCAACGTCACATTATATTTGGAAACTATTTACAACTTGGCGACATTACTAATTTTAAACAAATTATTATTTTTTTTATCACTCCCAAGCGAAAATACCGAAGGTTTTGCAAAATGTTGTTTCTGCTTCTTTCTATTGAGAAGAGACTATTATATGACTTAGAAAACTGTATGCATAACTCAAATCATCGTTTTTTAAATTGATGTTGCATTTTTTGCAATTCGACTCATAAAATTCCTGCAAGAATAGAAAATGTTGCGTTTTTGGGTAGCAAATGTTGGAAATGTCAAAATCTTAAAAATATTAAATTTGCAAAATGTTGCACGACCCGTGTGGGAAAATTTCGTGGCAGTCTTGAATCATGCTGAAGCCAGTACAGTTTTTCTCAAGCCTGTCTATTCACGCAAAACTAGCCTGACGCTACACTGGCGCTGTCTAGTTTTTCTACGTGTTTGATGCAAACCTTTCTGCTGTCTAGTCCCAGTCTTGGCGCTATCTAGGAGTTCGTTACGAATTTGAATATGTGAAGATTGTTCAGATTTCAGCTAGTTTCTAGATAGAATCACGGTTTGGACTTGAGTAAAAATTACACAGGTGAATTCAGAAAATAATCATTTTTGAATGAATGATTGAGAAAATCACAATACGCAATTGCACAGATGCTCCAGCAATAATTAATTATACACTTTTACATATTTAAGAGAGTAAGCAATAATCGTTGAAGGTGATCGAAATCTTAATACAAGAACTCTATTCTTAAGAACGATTTTCTTCAAGAATGTTGAAAAACATTTCCTTTCAATTGAATTATAGGTATAGTAGAGTTTTAATAAATTTTTATTGAATTTATAATAATTATCATATGTATAATGCTATGTATAATATTGACGATATTCCAAAAAATCAAATATTATCATAAATGACTCATTTAATTTATTCTAATTATTTATTTATTGCGTAAATGATAATTGAGCCTAACGTATTGATTATTTGAAATAGTAAACAATCATTATTTTTTTATAGTCTAATCGCAAGTCAAATCATACAAAACGTTATTATTTTCAATGATTTATTCACACATCAAGCACTTTGAATGTTTAAAAATTGTACATGTTTTATTGAAATAAATATTGGGATGTAATGAATTGAATTGCATATCCGACAAAATGAAAGAAAATTTAGCTTTTAGGTGGCCGAGGTATTAAGGCGACGGGATAAAGTTACATCAATATAATAGGAAGTTACATCAGAAGTTCGGCACCCGGCGTATGTACAAGAGATTTGCGGAAACTCATTTTTTTTCGTACAAAAACTTTTTTTATATTTTAAATCAACTGAAAAATTTATATATTGGACGTTTATCGTATGAAAAATAATAGTATTATTTAATTGTTCATTATTTTTGTATCAAAATAGCCGATCTGTCTAGAAACTAGTCGATCCGAGCGTAACATCCCAGTCTAGTCACTGGACAGTCAGCCTGTGGCGCGCCAGTGTGGACTCAAGGCGGACTAGACAGAAACTGTACAGCGCCACGAAATTTTTCCACACGGGGACCGAAAACAATATTGAAATTGCAATTAAACAAATTAGGTACTTTTTTAAACCAGCGAAAAAATACAAACATTTCAGGTCCCGGAAGTTGGAATTACAACATTGTCATATCCATATGGGCGCTATGTTATAATTGAGTGCTTATTTTGTGCTCATTTATGCTGCAGAAAAAAATTTTGTGCCCGGTAATTTTGGTGAAAAATATGTAGTAATGCTAGCTTCACCCGAAGCCACAACTCCGGTATGCGAAACTCGGAAACTATAAGTGGTATCAAATTCATTTTTGGGCAGGAATTCAGTGCTAATTAAGTGCTCTGGATTCGTGTTATGCACAAAATCCAGGCACTTTTTTTAAACAAAAACGTGTAGCAATGCTGGATTCAGATGACTCTTGTATGTGACACTCGGCAACTATAAGTGGAATCAGATTGTACTTGGCGCAGGAATTCAGTGCTTATTTAGTGCTCAATGCTCATATATGCCGCAAAAACTAAATTTTGTGCCTGGTAACTTTAGTTAAAAACCTGTATTAATTCTAACTTCTGCTGCAGCCACAACTCAGCATGTGAAACTCGAAAACTATTAGTGATATAAAATTTCGGTCATTTAAATGTTGAAAACTTGAAGTACGTATTAGTTGCCTTGAAATAATAATAAACGTGATATAATTTCCATATAAGTTTTAGATATCACGCAGTCCTGTGAAAACATAGAATCGCACATGAGAATTATTCAATTGGACTATTTCATAATCCATTATCATGAAAGAAATCTAAAAAAGAGAGAACTCATGGAGCACTCATGGAGTGAAAAGATTTTTTTTATCAATAATTGATTGTACATTCCAGTATTTTTTCTTTAGAATACGTATCTGAAGGCGAAAATGTTCTATCTTCTCGCGTTTTTCATAAAAACAGGTTTAAAAAGCGAAAATGACCTGATGTTTACGCAACATGGTTTTTTGTTTTTTATGTGACACTGAACATTGAATTTTGAACATCTCCGAAAATATTGCTACTACGAAATAAATAATGTCAAATTTCCGAATCAGTGCCAAAAAATACATAAATAAATGCCATAAAAGTCAAATAAATAAGAATTTTATATGTTTTTGTGACGTAGTGTAATACAATATAAATTATTAATAATAAAATTATTTTTAAAAATCTGCACGCTGCATGGGTGCGTTTCTTTTAGGTCACGCGCTTTGCGCTCAGTCTTTGTTCTTCCGCCGCGTTTGTGCATAAACCGTTTACAATTACAGATCGAACCTTTAAGATCTGTAATTTGGTGATTGCGCCCGGGACTTCTGTTTTGCGTGAAAGTGTTTGCCGTTAAGAATTTCACTGTACCTAGCTTGTGTCGTTTTTTCATAAATTCAAATTTGTGGTTTTTAATGTAATTTGTTGCCATTAAAACGCAAATTACGAGCCTCATCAAAAACTGATTAGAGAAAATTTCTAGATTTTATTTAGGCAAAAAATTTAGCATTCAGCATTTAATTCGATCTTGCGTCATTATTCCAAAAATTAAAATCTTTCTTTTCAATGTTATTTTTCACAATGAAAATAAAAGCAAGTGGTCTTTTATTGCTCAAGCAATATGTACTTGTTCAAACGACGTATTATGTTATAAACGCGAATTATTGGCATTCCTGAATGCTTTGGCCTAATTAATAATTGTGAACATCCACCTCTGAACATACTTGTTATATTTATTTATTCTTATTTATAAATGTACAGAAATGGGTATTCACATTGTATAAGTTAGTTCATATCATCAAGTAAATGCTATTAATTTGCGATAAAAAAAGATAATAACTCTTCGAACCAGTAAAAATTGGTTGAACAATTGGCTGTAGGTTAAAAAATCCATGAAGTAAGCGAAAGTAATGGAACTTATTAAAATTGAA
>CAKNYM010038410.1:0-26864 GCA_932195095.1 Andricus curvator | reverse complement strand
AACACTTTTTTGGATAAAAATGCAACTATTGGGTAGAGAATTCAACAATTTTGTTAAAAAGTCATCCTTCTTAGGTAAAAATTCGTCTTTTTGGATTGCAGATTCAATTTTTTTCGTAGAAACTTATTTCTTGGTTAAAAATTCATATATTAATCGTGAAAAGTCAACAAAAATATTTTTTAACCGAAATTTTAACTATTTTTTAATTTTTTTTCTGATTCATAAATTCATTCGGTTTGGTAGGAATTTCTTTTTTTTTTTTATGAAAATGCAACTTTTCGGTTGGAAATTATTCTTCTTTGCTGGAGTATTCAACTGTTTTATTTGAAAGATTTGGTTGAATCAGTTGAAAATTCATCTCTTTGGTTGAAAGTTTAACTGTTTGGTTGAAAATTAATCTTTTTAATTTGAAAATTCTACGACTTGGGTGAAAGTTAAACTACATTGTTAAAAATTTATTTTTTCGATTGAAGGCTTATTTCTTTGGCTAAAAATTTAACTGTTCAGTGAAAAGGTCTTTTTTTTTGGTTTAATTTAATTTAATTAATTAATTTTTTAACTGAAAAGGCCTAGCCCGTTAAGCATGTCCAAAATGCCCCTGGCTGGAACCAGATTTTCATTTGGCCCTTTTGTAAGACTTGGAATTATAACTTTTTTCCCAGATTTTTGAACCCCCATCACCACCCCCATAGTCGTGGTATCTAAAAATGTGTTTTATGGTTTTTATTTTTTTTTCGACACATTCGTGTAATAGAAAAATCTGAAAAAATTAGTACATAACAAATGATTAGAATACACACAAAAAAAATTTGTTTAGTCTTTTGGCGGGAAATTCAAATTTTTGAGGGAAATTCAAATTTTCGAAAATTTTTTTTGTTGAAAAATTTTTTGAGTACTGTCCCAAATTTTTCATAAATGAAAGATCTTCTCATGTGCTAACTTTCAGAATTTTTTCAGATTTTTAATTGATGTGGACGGTAGTTTTTTTAAATAAAAACTTTCACAGGTGGCAGATATCATGGATTATTATTGAAATGCTGAATATTACTTATGGTCACATGCTGTATTTTTTAATGTTTCTGAAAGTTTTAATTAATGTGTGAAACAGAAATTCTTTACAAGTTTTGGATTAATCGGCGTCGCTATCCTCACTCTCTTAAAATGAACCAGTGAAATCTCACTGATTTCCAGTGAAATCTCACTGGTTGAAATAGCTAGAAGTGTGTCACAGACAATCAGTGAGCATTCACTGGTTTATTCAGTGAAGTTCCGACACTGGTTTAATCAGTGAGGTTCACTGGTTTCTCAGTACCAGTAGTCACCTGGTCGTACGCCTTGTCGCCTGTCAGCTGTTTAGGTATGGCACTTATCATTCATCGCACTTTTGTAGTAAGAGTTGTAAAATTAAATTTTAAAAACCTCACTTTATCCTCACAACAATAAATGAAGGCCGGGCTGCAATATAATGGGATATAATATGTTGCGCCTGATTGTGGAAAGACCCGTCGTTATGTTAACGTGTCGCGTTGCTCAAAGTCAAACCCATGGCCAGGGACCTCCCACTATCAAGAGAAAGATATGATATCCCCTGCTCATTGCAGACAGGCACCAAATATTTATAAAACAAACACTTGTACACAATAAGATCCGTTTTCACTCGAGAAATGCCAAAGACCTGACCGACGACACGCGCGTACCAGACGACTGGAGGTTCATGTCTTGCCCGCGTGGAGCGCTATATCACTGGTTCAATCTATCATTTGGCGTAACTGGTAGAATCAGTAGCGCTATTTTAGTTGAATCTCTTACTGGTTCGTCCAGTCAAAGTGGAAAAATCACTGGTTCCCCAGTGATAATTCAAAATACTGATTCAACCAGTGACAATTTCACTGGTTCAGTTTAAGAGAGCATTAAATACAGGCACCATTTTATATTGTACGAACAGTTTGTTTAATATTTCCGCTGGTCGAACGATTTTCGACGAATATCGAGCATGGGATAGATAGTAAATTACAGCAGTAGCATGTGAGCAGCGATCCTTATGAAAAAGAAGTATTGGTAAGTATTGGATCTAATACTTTTTTCGCGAATAAGTATTGGTAATCCAATACTTTTTCGCGAAAAAAGTATTGGTTCCTATACTTGCCAATACTTCTTTTTTATGAGGGAACCGATCGTACGATTAGCATTTGCGTTATCACAGCAATATCGTTTAATTCCTTCGAAACCAATGGAATCAGGCGTGTATTCAACAAAACACTCATAACGCTGAGGATTTTTTGAACTTCTTGACCCAAAATATTCTCGGAATCATTATTTGATTCCAAACGCGATACAATGGATTCGCAATTTTGCACATCGAAATTGAGACTTTTCCCGAATTTTTTATTTGAAAACATGCAATTTCACTATAATAGCCGATTTTTTTGAGAAAAACCAGTCATGCATTTTTTGTAGCAGATAGATTAAGGGGTTTTATATCTAATTATTTTGAGGGATTTTGAAATTTTTTTTTGTTGGCAATGTTGATAAAATTTCATTAAAATAGACTACATAGGATCTATTACTATATATTTTTGGGTACTTTTTTATTAATAAGTTTTAAAAACTGGGGGAGACATGGCCGCTGCCGCAAAACACGTTTTCCTATTTTTATTTGCGGTGAGCATGATAAGTCCAGAACGAATTATCTGAAATTAAAAAACCAACAAGATTTTATCATCATATTCCTATACGCAGTTCCTGAACGAAGGGTTTTCAAAAATTTTGATTAAAAAAAATGGCGCTGATTTTTCTAAAAATTTAGACTTTTGAGGTTTCAAAAATTCGTTTTTTTTTTACCCCAAAAAATGTAAATTTCGGTCCAAATAAAAATCGCTTCATTCCTGAACTGCGCAGAGAAATATACTTGTAAAATCTCGTTGGTTTTTCGATTTCAGATAATCCGTTACATAGTTGTCATGCTCATCGCAAATAAAAATAAAAAAACGTGTTTTGCGATAGCGGCCATGTCTCCTCCAGTTTTTAAAACTTTTCAATAAAAAAGTACTTAAAATATATAGTAATAGATCCTATGTATTCTATTTCAATAAAATTTTACCAACATTGACAAAAAAATTCAAAATAACTAGATATAACCCCTTAAAACCTACTTTATTAACTGTTTTCTATATTATAATTTATATTTGGCTTTAAAAATATGTGTGATTGAAAATTTTTCTCGATATGTTTTTGCATTAAGTGGAAATGGCTCTCCGCAGGGTATGAAGTTCTCATGTCAGCACTTAAAGGATAACGTAACCAGCTAAATACAGCTACATCTAATGATTCTCGCCGAGTGACGAAAATTCGTTGGGTTGTTGAAGCAATACATGACATCATTGAAAGGAAAGATCGACTCCTGCATCATCAAATGGATAATAAGTTACTTCCGAAAATCGGCTCTTATACTTTGGCTCAATATATTCAAGAAGAACGATGGAGTAGGCGAAAGATTTCTTTCAAACATATATATGTTCATCGAATGTGGGACATTTTCCAGAAATGACCGTCAACGATCTCGAAATATTGTTCACGGGTTCGTATCAAATCAGTCAAGCTGTATCGTATTCAGCTGAATTGGTGGACGATCACAACAAAATTAACATTTGCTGCGTTAAAGAAACCGCGAACATTTTGAAAGTAGAAGTTCAGTCACGTCATATGAATCGTCGGCGTTATAAGTGTTTTGTCGAATACACGCCTGATTCCATTGGTTTCGAAGCAATTAAACGATATTTTATTTTCGCGACAAAGTATTGGATCCAATACTTACCAATACTTCTTTTTCATAAGGGTTGCTGCTCAGATGCTGCTGCTGTAACACAAGCCGACAAAAATGACATAATTTTTGTACCCAAAAACCGGACTATGTGACCCCGAAGGATTACAAGATTCTAAAACCGAATCCGTTATTTAAATTTTTCCTGGACGTCAGGTTTTTGAGATATTCTAACCTGAAAGTGCAAAAATGTCTATTTTTAGCCATATTTGAGACAACATAACACGATCAGAAATTTTTCCCACTAAAAACTGCTAACGCCATCGTTTAGTACTCCTTTTCATCTTCCATTTCCATTTTTGATCATTTCGAACCGATTTTTTTTCTCCGAGATATCACACATTAACTATTTCAGTTCCTCAATGCAGTGTGGAACAATGCCAGGCGCAGAGAAACTGAATGGTTAGTGTGTCATATCTCAGAGAAAAAAAATCGGTTCGAGATGATCAAAAATAGGAATGGAAGACAAAAAGGATTACTAAACGATGGTGGTAGTAGTTTTTTGGGGGAAAAATTGCTGATCGTGTTATATTGCCTCAAATATGGCTAAAATAGCCATTTTTTGCACTTTCAGGTTAGGATATCTCAAAAACGTGACGTGTAAGAAAAATTTGGATTACGGATTCGGTTTTTGGATCACAAAATCCTTCGGGGTCACATAGTCCGGTCTTTGGGTTTAAATTTTGTCGACCTGTGTAATTTACTATCTATCCCATGCTTGATATTTGTCGAAAATTGTTCGACCAGCGGAAATATTAAACAAACTGTTCGTACAACATAAAATGATGCCTGTAATTAATGAGGATACCGACGACGATTGATCCAAAACTTGTAAAGAATTTCCTTTTCACACATTAATTAAAACATTCAGAAAAATTAAAAAATACAGCATGTGACCATAAGTAATATTCAGCATTTCAATAATAATCCATGATATCTGCCACCTGTGAAAGTTTTTATAAAAAAAAGTACCGTCCACATCAATTAGAAATCTGAAAAAATTCTGAAAGTTAGCACATGAGAGGACCTTTCATTCACGAAAAATTTGGAACAGTACTCAAAAAATTTGTGAACACAAAAATTAAAAAAAAAAAGAATTTCCCTCAAAAATTTGAATTTCCCGCCAAAGGACTGAACAAAATTTTTTTTGGTGTATTCTAATCATTTGTTTTGTACTAATTTTTTCAGATTTTTCTATCACACGAATGTGTCGAAAAAAAATAAAAACCATAAAATACATTTTTAGCCACCATGACTATGGGGGTGGCGATGGGGGTTCAAAAATCTGGGAAAAAAGTTGTAATTCCAAGTCCAACAAAAGGGCCAATTGAAAATCTGGTTCCAGCCAGGGGCATTTTGGACATGCTTAATGGGCTAGGCCTTTTCAGTTAAAAAATTAATTTTAAACCAAAAAAAAGACCTTTCCACTGAACAGTTAAATTTTCAGCCAAAGACATAAGCCTTCAATCGGAAAAATAAATTTTTAACAATGTAGTTTAACTTTCACCCAAGTCGTTGAATTTTCAAATTAAAAAGATTAATTTTCAACCAAACAGTTAACCTTTCAACCAAAGAGGTGAATTTTCAACTGATTCAACCAAATCTTTCAAATAAAACAGTTGAATACTCCAGCAAAGAAGAATAATTTCCAACTGAAAAGTTGCATTTTCATAAAAAAAAAGAAATTCCTACCAAACCGAATGAATTTATGAATCAGAAAAAAAATAGTTAAAATTTCTGTTAAAAAATATTTTTGTTGACTTTTCACGATCAAAATATGAATTTTTAACCAAGAAATAAGTTTCTACGAAAAAAATTGAATCTGCTATCCAAAAAGACGAATTTTTACCTAAGAAGGATGACTTTTTAACAAAATTGTTGAATTCTCTACCCAATAGTTGCATTTTTATCCAAAAAAGTGTTTAAAAAATTTAAGAGCCAATTATAATTATATTCACAATTTTTTCAAGATGATAGCGATGGCAGAATTTACCGACAAATAAATTATGAGAAATCCATTACTCCTTTAGCTTTAACAGAGAAGAAAAATGAAAAGGAGCTTCTTGTTGGAGGCTACGTACATCATTGTGTAGTGCCTTCTAATTATTTTGTACAAATATTTTGTTACATTAATTAAATATAAATAACATAGAGAAAATAAGTATTTGCTTTATTCTTTTCCATAACAAAAATTATTAGGCGCGCACCTTGGTGCGCGCAAGACTACTAGTATTATACAAAAAGAGTTGAATTCGCGAGAAAAAAAAATGATTTTTTTCAAAGAAAATTGTTGAATTTTCAACCAAATAATAAAATTTATAACTAAAAATATAATCTGCAGGAGAAAGCTTTTTGTGAATTTGTAAAAATTACGTATATGAGTGTAGGATAAATATTTTAAGATATTGAAGGTTTTATAAAGTTTTTATATATTAGGAATGTTGATTCATTTAATAAATTAAAAATAATAATTATTTATTATCATTTTAACTTTACAATATTTAAAATCGATTAAAAAATTAAATCACTTGAAAGTGATAGATATTATTAACCTAATCTTAATATCCCATATCAATATTAAATATATTTGAACTTTATAAACCTCCAGTGTCTTATAATGTATTCCCTGTAGAATCAGATCGTCTAAAACATTCCATAAGAATTCCTGAAAGACATAATCATTCAATATTCCAAGTCTTCATTACATGTATTTGAAGCCTTTCCTTTAGGTGTAAATTTTTGAAAACAAAAATCAACCCAAACCTCTTAAAAGCCAACGAAACCGAATCGTGAAGTCGGGCGCGCTCGGCTCGGCCCGAGCCACAGGTTCGTGCTCGTGCATTTTCGGCTTTACACGAGGATGGCCGACGCAACGCGTAACAGAGCCATCTCACCGACACGCTACGTTTGCATGGATTGCTCCCAGATGGGAAAGTGGTGGGGGCCGAAAAATCGTTGCTTACTTTTTACTGCCAATGTTCTATCACTCCTTTTTACAGACGTGAAATTATACCCAATTTTTTTCAGGCACTTTTCTATAGCTGCGTTTTACTCACCTGCGAGATATTTCCACTTTTTATTTTCAGCAGCTCATTTAACCCTCCGTTTGGCGCATGGGTCCAGCCAGACCTTTCGCGATTCAAAATATTTTTTTAGTATACCTCTGATTGAGTTAGTGACTTGAAACTCCCTGAATTTTCCTGAAATTTCCTCAGCTATCATTAAAAAAAAAAGAATTGAAAGGATACATGCCATACAAGGATAATTACAAGGATATTTATTTAAATATACTTCGGTTTGGCACATGTGGCCTTGCCAGACCCCTATATATTTTATGCGGAAATGTATTAAATATGTATAATGCATTTTGAACATTTTAATTCCTTTTTTTAGTTTCTCTTGTTATTTTTCCATTCAAACTGCTTTTTATATTCTCTTGGCATCTTGCATACACATATGTGAACGTTATAAAGTGAACCCTTACTTCTCCTGCTTCCATTGCCATCACATCACTCACTTTCCATACCCTCACTTTCACTAATTCCATTCCAACACTGCCCAGCCCCTCATTAACCCTAATTTTACCCCCCCCCCCTTCCCTTACCTTTCCCTCGTATACTTTCCCTCTCCTCAACTCCCCTACATTCATTCCCCACGCATCCGATCCACGCACTTTCTCACCCCCTTCACTTCTCTTACTTCTCCCTCCTCTACATCACCACCCCTAACATTCTTCACATCCCTCACTTCTCTTACTTTCTATCTCCTCACTTTCCTTACTTCTCCCTCTCTCACATCCCAGACTTACATTCGCTTCTCCTACTTCCCAATCACTCACATCCCACACTTCCGATCCCATCACTTCCCTCACTTCCCCATTTTCTACTTCCCCCAATTTCACTCCCATTCTTCTCCTCCCCTCCCTTTCTTTACTTCTCCCTCATCTCCTTTCCCTCTTCTCAATTCCACTAGTTTCATTCATTTCTCTTACTTCTCCCTCCTCTACATCCCAACCCCACACATTGTTCACATCCCTCACTTCTCCCACTTTCCACTCCCTCACATTCCTTAATTCTCCTTTCTCCACTTCCCCACCCCTCACATCTCTCACTTACAGTTAATTCTCCTACTTCCTAAACCCTCACATCCCACACTTCAAATCACATCACTTCCCTTATTTATCCATCCTCTAACTCCCCTAAATCCACTCACATGCTTCTCCTACTTCTTCTCCCTTCCCTTACTTCTCCCTCATTCACATAAATTCCATTTATAAGAATAACCCTTCGATGGCACACTTCCCGATGCGTAACATAGCTGGCATACTGGGGGCTTTTTGTCCCCAAGCGAAAAAGGCTTCCCGCAAAGAGCCAATTCATTATTTTGAGTAGCTGAATTTTTTACACACCCTTGGATAGTTACTTCAAAGAATGCTGTGGGTTATTTAGTTCAAAATTTCTTCTCAATATGAAAAAAAGATTGTAGAAGTTAAAAAATAGAGAAAAATGACATTTTTTACGAGTTGGATGGGGTATCTGGCTAAGGTGACAGGGCCATGTAAGTACCATTTTCAAATGTTGAAGGGACTTCAATTAAGATTGAAAATGCCTGGAGTCTGTTTGACCCCAGTGTGCCATCGAAGGGATAGTACAGATCATAATAAAGCGTAAAAATGAAGGGGAAAAAACAGATTTTCTTCACCTGTGAAATTTTTTTTTTTACATTAATTTTTTTTTAGTTTTACCACAGTAGGTAATTAAATATATGCGAAAGCTGCTATGAATAAGAAAAAACCAAAAATATATTCCTGCGTGCTATATGTATAAATGCATTTCAATACACCTCCATAAACGCAGCATTTCCATACATTTGGATGAAAATAGACAGGGGTCTGGCCAGACCACATGTGCCCGAAGGTTATCGGAACATGTGCCAAACGGAGGGTTAATATTGTAAAAACACTAATCAGCTAATAATTAATTAATCATTTTCCAACATGAAAAGCAATAAATCATTATTCCCATTGGAACATTGAAATAATCTTTATTTTATATTTTTCAAAAAATTTATTTTTTTATAATAATTTATGTTATTTAATATTAAAAAATTAAAATTAAATCTTTGAGTAATTTAATATTGTGCAAAAAATAATCAACCATTAACAAATCAATGAGTTCAGAACATGAAAAGCATTAAATCATTGTTTTCATCGAAACATTCAAATAATGTAGATTTTATATTTTTCTGCAAATTTCAGTCATCAACAACCTTTTGAACTAATTACAGAAAAAATGAAAACATGTGCACATATAATTTGGAAAATTGAATTCAGATAATCATATCACATCATCAGAAACATTTTAAAAATTATGTAACTGGGATAGGGGTATTTTAAATATAAATTAACTTGTATTATACCAATTATATGCAATATTCAATTACATAACCTCAAAGTAAATAATCAATTCATGTTACCCAATGGAAAAAAATTTAAATTCAATATGTACAACATTTAATATTGTGAAAAAAATTAATCAGTCAATAATGAATCAGTCAGTTTACCAAATAAAAAGCCTTAAATAATTATTTTCATCAAAAAATTCAAATAATTTTCACTTTATATTTTTTTTAATCTTGAAATTTCATTTCTGAAAATTTTAAGTATCAATAACCTTTTATACTAATTTTCAGGAAAAAATAAAACTCATGAACATTGTACATATAATTTTGAAAATTGAATTCAGATACTCATTTGACATCATAAATATTATGAAAAAATTACATCATTGTAATAGGGATAGGTTTAAAAAAATAAACTTTTATTATACTCTAATTATATCCAATATTCAAGCACATCACCTTAAAGTAAATAATTAATTTATGTTACTTGATAGAGAAAAATTGAAATTAAATATTTATGTTATTTAATTTTATAACAAAGTTAATTAGCCAATAATAAATTAATCCTTTCATAACACAAAAAGCGTTGAAGAATTATTTTCTTTCAATCATTCAAATAATTTTTACTTCATATTTTTCTGAAAATTTGAATCATTAATATCCCTTCAAACTATTTTAGAGAACATTAAAATATATGTGCAGATAATTTCGAAATCAAAATACAGATACTCATTTCACGACATCGCAAAATTATAGATATATATATAATTGGAATAGAGGTATTTTAAACATTACCAAACTTTTATTATACAAATTATAGTCAATAGTCAATCACATAACCTTGAAGTAAATAATCAGTTTATGTTACCTAATCAAAAACAATTAAAATTCAATCATCATGTAATTTAAAATAGTTGAAAAAAGTAATCAGCTAATAATTAACTAATCTGTTTATAGCATACAAAACATTCAACTATAATTTTCACTCAATCATTGGAATAATTTTTATTCTACATTAAAAAAAAATTCACTATCATTTCTGAAAATTAAACATATTAGTAAACGTCCATACTAATTTCAGAAAAAATTAAAACATATTCAAATATAATTTGGAAAATTGAATACAGATACTCGTTTCACAACATCAGAATCATTTCAAAAATAATGTAATTAGTGGTATTTCAAATTTAAATAAACTTTTATTATGCAAATTATATTCAGTATTCAATTACATGACCTGAAAGTAAATGATCAATATATGTTTCTGAATTTAAAACAAGTCAAATTCAATCTTTATGTAATTTAATATTGTGGTAAAAATTAATCAGCTAATAATTAATTAAACAGTTCACAACATAAAAACCCTCAAGCAATTATTTTCATCGTAATAATCAAATTATTTTTACATTTTATATATTTTTTAATTTTAACTTTCATTTCTGAATATTTTGATTTATTAATAAGTATACCATTAAGCCTTTTCCCTTTCAGGGAAGGCGTGATTTATTAATAAGCTTTTAAAAAATTCCAGAAAATTAAAGTTCTAATAGAATCAATAAAATTAATCAATCATTTAAAAACATAAAAAGCATTACACCAATATTTTCATTTAAATATTCAATTAATTTTAAATTCATATTTTTTTAATTTTTAATTGCATCACTTAAAATTTAAATTATTAATAAACTTTTATACAAATTTTATAAAAAATCAAAATATATGTATATATAATTTTGAAAATTAAATTCAGACAATCATTTCAGACCATTGCAAACATTTGAAAAAGTTATATAATTATAATCAAGATATTCAAAAAAACTTGTATTACAAAAATTATAGTCAGTATTCAATTACATAACCTTGAAGTGAATAATCAATGTATGTTATCTAATTAAAATTAATTAAAATTCAATATTTATCTCATTCAATATTGTGAAAAACATTAATCAGCTAATAATTAATTAATCAGTTTATAACATGAAAAGTATGAAATAATTATTTTTATTTGAACATTCAAATAATTGTTACTTCATATTGTTATGAAAATTTGAAATTAATTTATTAATTATTGTTGGTCAAATGAATATAACCGTAAGGTGTACTTTAAAGTTTAAAGATTTGCCTACATATGAAAGCATATGTACATATAATTTTGAAAATTGAATTCAGATACTCATTTCGCAATCTCAGAAACAATTGGACATTTATGTAACTGGAATAGAGCTATTTTCATTACCTCAAAGTAAATAATCAATTCAT
Source organism: Andricus curvator (assembly GCA_932195095.1). Taxonomy (NCBI): domain Eukaryota; kingdom Metazoa; phylum Arthropoda; class Insecta; order Hymenoptera; family Cynipidae; genus Andricus; species Andricus curvator. The sequence goes on along the minus strand of CAKNYM010038410.1, from coordinate 15,385 downwards.
GTTACTTAATTATAGAATATTAAATCTCAATCTTTATGTAATTTGATATTGTGAACAAAATTAATCAGCTAATTCTTAATTAATTAGTTCACAATATAAAAAGTATGAAAAAATTATTTTCATTGAAACTTTCAAATAATTTTTACTTTATATATATTTTTCTTTTTTGGACTTTTCATTTATTAAATTTAATTTATTAATCATCTTTTAACTAATTCCAGAAAATGCCATTTTTAACAGAAATAGTTAATATTTAATTAATGATTTCAGAACATAGAAAGCATTTAATAATTATTTTCATTGAAATATTAGAATAACTTGTGTTTAATATTTATCTGAAAATTTCGATTATTAATAACCTTTCAAAGTAAAACCAGAACAAATTGAAATATATGCACATATAATTTTGAAATTGAATTCGGATACTCACTTCACAACATCACACAAATTTTAAAAAATTATATAATTGTAATGGAGATATTTTACAGGAAAAATAAATTTTTATCATAACAATATCAGCCAATATTAAATCAAATAACCTTAATGTAAGTAATCAATTTATGTGACTTGTTTGAAAACAATTCAAATTCAATCTTTATGTAATTCACTTTTTTGAAAAAAAATGAATCAGTCGATAGTTATTAATAGTTAATTCATCAGTTCATAACATAAAAATCAACCCACAATATCATTTGCATTGAAACATCAAAATAATTTTTATCTCATATTTTTCTAAAAATTTCAATTATTTATAATCTTTTTAACTAATTCCATAAAAACTTAAAACACATTTACATATAATTTTGAAGATTGAATTTAGATAATTATCTCACAACATCCTAAACATTTTGAAAATTATGAAATTGGAATAGAGGTATTTTAAATAATAATAAACTTTTATTATAAAAATCATATTCAATATTCTATTACATAACGATTCCTTTTATACCACAATCTTACACAAGATGGAGGTTACCTTTTTCATATGAAGAATTTGAACTTTTATTCCTGAAAATTTAATTTGTTTATGAAATAGAATTAGTTAATATATAATTAATTAGTTCATAACATAAAAAGCATCACACAATTATTTTCATTGAAGCATTCAAATAATTTTTACATTATATTCTCCTTTAAATTTGAAATTTCAATTCTATACATTTAATTCACTATTAACCTTTTAAACTAATTAACAAAAAAACTAAAACATATGTACATATAATTTTGAAAATTGAATTCAGATATAGTCATTTCACATCGTCACAAGCATTTGAAAAGATTATATGTATAGTTGCAATGGAGGTATTTTGAAGAAAAAATAAACTTTTATTTAAAAAATAATAGCCCATATTCAATTACATAACATTCAAGTAAATAATCAATTTATGTTACTTAATTGAAAAAAAATTTAAATTCAATCATTATTTAATTTAAAGTTTTAAAAAAATCCATCGACCAATAATTAATTAAACTGTTTACAACATAATAAGCATGAAACTATTATTTTCATTGAAACTTTCAAATAATTTTAACTTTATATTTGTTTTTCTTATTTGAACTCTCATTTCTGTCGATATTAATTATCAATAACCTTTTAAACTAATTCCAGAAAATGTAAGTTTTAATAGAATCAGTTAATAATAATTAATTAATCAGTTCACAATATAAAAAGCATTAAAAATTATTTTCATTGGAACATTCAAGTAATTTTTACATTATATTTGGCCAGCGGCCAAACCACGCTGAAAAACCCAGTTCTCGTTAGATCACTGAAGTTAAGCAGCGTTGGGCGCGGTTAGTACTTGGATGGGTGACCATTCGAGAATACTGCGTGCTGTTGGCACATCGTGGGTGTGGTGAGCCCAACTTGTAGTTATTTACTACAAGAAACTATCCACCTAGAAACACTACCCAAATCGGGTAGTGTTACGCCTAGACTGAAAGGGAAATGGCTTAATGTTTACATGTTGCATATGTTTTGCGTTCGAAATTGCATTTCTATACATTTAATTCATATATAGGCATTTCACAACGTAACAAATACTTAAAAAAATAATTAATCAATCAGTGCAGAAAATAAGAATCATGGAACTATAAGTTTTAATTAAAAATTCAATTAATTTTTACTTTATATTTGTTCAAGTTTGAGAATTAAGAAAGATTGTACTTTATAATATATCGCTGCGGTGGCGCCACGGACTGAAACTATTTTGTCATTCATCTACTCTAATCGAGTAGAATATAGTGTATAGTACATACAATAATATCGGCCGAAATATAACGCGCATATCATTTTACGACGTGTATGGAGACAGTCAGGCATAGCAACCAAAGATATAATATCTTCAATAACAACTTACATTGAAAGTAATAGTAAAAATGAATAAATCGAAATAATTATCGGCGATCGATAAAATGAGAAATCTACTTTTTTACTTCTGTTAGTTTTAATTTTAAATATATAGAGGTCACCCTATGACTTACTATGACTCACTGGAAATCTTTCTCCATAAAATTATGAGATTTCATCTACAGGATATGCAACACAGAATGCTCGTACAATAAAATGTAAGTGAATTTGTGAACCATATCTTCAAAGTAAACTTCTGCTTGTTAAAAAACACGCTAGCAGTTCCTCGTCAAAATTATTTCTCCTTGGGATTTTCATCCCCTCTACTGACTAATGTTTGTCCGGAGCACGTCTGTAGTAAATTTGTTATATGAACAGACAAGGAAATTAAGGTTGTTCGTCTCAGTAGCTATCTCCTGGATATTTTGTTACTTAATGTGAAAGCAAATAAATATCGAAGCAGGCTTGGAATCAAATCAGAGAAGGACGGATCTATGTGCCCTCGGAAATTCCGCTAAACTATTGAAGTCAAGTACCCCTCGGGGATGGCATCGCATGCATTCACACATTTATACTAACGCATATGTAGTATTCCTACGACTAAACATTCCCCGCATTTCTACCCTGACATTCTTATTTATACCTACACCTCGCCATTTTCTCTCGGTGTTTCTCTGCAACTCTCTTTTTCTCTCCTCTTTTTATTTTCCCGACCATTAGTAGTAAAGGAAGACATCAGCTTCCACTCAGTGATTATTGAAGAGAATTTGCATAACACACGAGTCGCGTCGGGCACCCACATTTACATTTTATTTTAATCGTTGTAATCGATCGGCTTAGAATTACACGTACGGGAGACGACTGTAGGTACTTTGAATAAAAATAAAAAACTACGGAAATGTTCGAAGGAATGCATTAACCAAAGAGGTAAGTACAAGCTAGTTTGAATTCATAAAACTTTAAGTCTCGAATAGGAGTAGTTTTAAGGAAAGCAGGCTTTGTAACTGAATGGATTATGACTTGATGACAATTCTATATTCAAGGAAATTGTGAACACCAGTGTTTTACAAAATTGTATTTATATTTCACGGCCGGTTTACGGTGCCAGATATGATTTTCAAATTGTCCAGCTCGTCTTACGTTACAAAACTTATTCACAAATTTAACTCAAATCCAACATACGAAATTGACAATTTTCCACACAAAAAAATAAAATTCTTAACCGTACCAGTTCCTACGAAACCCTTAAGTGAGGGCGCTGCCGCCCCCGTCAAGCTCTAATTTTGAGATATTACAAGCGTTCATAAAAAATTATATTTTTGCAATACCCACCTCTAAAGTTGCACTTTATTCTTCTCTAAATAATTTGTGAAGTGGCTATTTCCAATGCAGTCACATCACAGTTTGTGAAGTAGTTACTTTACGCACTGGAAGCCATTATTACGCATGTGCACTTTGAAAAAGCAATTTTACACACGGGTTACGATTCGTAAAATCGTGCTTAAAGTTATTTCAGAAGCTCTTCCACCACTACTTATTTAAGGTGGATTCAGAATTTATTTTAGGGGGTTGGTGACCAAAAGAAAGAGGTGAGAACAAAGTTTAGAGAGGAGTGTTAGGGAAAGAGAGGGGGGAGGAAGTTCACATAAAACATCAAAATTTGAGTATACAGATGCGGCAAAATCGCTTTTTTTTAATTTTGCCGGACTCGTATAAAATCAGGTGCATTCCGAAGGCACCTTCACAACGGAATTTGAATATTTTCTTTATGCCATAATTTTGGGATTTTTTGGGGCACCGATGCCGATTTTTGGGCTCTTTTAGTTTTCTCAAAAAACCGACTTTTGGGTGGAGGTGCTGACCGCCAGCACCTCCACTACAGAAAATTTGAAAAATTAAAAAAATCAACAGCGCCAGAATTTTGGGATTTTTTTGGGCTCTCAGAAAATGGAAAAATTAATTTTCAAAAAACAACCCCTGCCTCCAAAGAATTACCCTTATAATAACTTATGCACCCAGCCCAAATGTAAGCATATCCAAATTTCGGGCTATTTTTGGGTTTTCCAAAGCAGTCAGAAATGATTATTTTACAGAATAAGCCTTAACCCTTAAAAAAGCCAAAGCAAAAGATATGGGATACGTACGAGAAAACATATACCATAGGTCTGAGCTAGTTTTGAGCTCACTAAAAATAACAAATTGAATTGTCCGAAAATAACCCATAATACTAACATCCACCCCTAATTAAAAATATAGATATTAAACAAAACTAAAAAAATAAATCAATCAAAAGTCAATGTTTTTGCGGGTTTCACAGAAAGTTGTTTGCCGTGACTATTTTGAATTAAAAATTTGTTGGCGGTTTTAGTTGAAGGCAGCTGAGACTTGTTCCATTAAATGTGATAGGGGTAATTCCTAGAGGATGTGGAATATTACTGCGGAGACAGCTATATTAACTAGAGTCGCGGAAAGTTATCTCGGATGATTATTTTCAATGTACATTTTTTTTGCGGGTGCAGTTAAAGACAGTTAAAGTGTGTGGTGATTATTTCTAATAAAAAATTTGTTTACGGTTTTTGATGAAGGTAGTTGAGAGTTGGTTCTTTAAATGTGATAGGGGTAGTTCCTAGGACTTGTGTAATTTTTCTGTGGAGATAGGTTTATCAACTGGAGTCTTGGAAAGTCGTCTGTGCTGATTATTTATAATTTGGAATTTTTTTTCTTGGTTCTAAATCAAGGCAGCTGAGACTTGGTTCATTAAATATCATCATAGTAGTTTCCAGAGGTTGTGAAATAATACTGTGGGGATAGATATATTAACTAGAGTCTTTAAAAGTTGTTTGGGGTGATTATTTTTCATTTGAAATTTTTCTTGGGCTGTTTAAGTAAAGGCAGCTGACACTTGTTTTGTGAAATGTTATGGGGGTAGTTCCTAGGGGTTGTGGAGTATTACTGTGGAGATAGCTATATCAACTGGAGACTTGGAAAGTTGTGTGTGGTGATTATTTTTTCATTAAAATTTTCGTAAAAGGTAGCTCAGACTTGGTCCTTTAAATGTGATAGGGGTAGTTCTTAGGGGTTGTGTAAAATTACTGTGAGGATATATATATATATATATATATATATATATATATATATATGAATATATATATATATATATATATATATGTATATATATGTATGTATGTATATATATATGTATAGACTGTACGTTGTCACCTCCGTGTAGTTGACTCTACGTTCTCGCCTCCTCTATTTTCCGTGAATATATTTAAAATTCATATGCATATATATGTTAAGGGGGGCCTTCTGATCAGGTTTCTCAAAAGAGGGGTAACAATTTTTCATTTTGGAATTTATATATATTTGTGATACTGGATGTACGAAGTGACCTCCTCTATATATAAGGAAGCGCGGTAGACGTTATACGTACTCACCTCAAGCGGTGTTGCCACGTCTGGGAGGTAGAATTCTTACCTGGCGTCCATGTCTCCCAGGTATCTATGTGATCTGACAATTGATTCATAATCAGAGAACTAAGCTCATTCGAAATATCATTAGTTTAGAAGAAATTATTTTTTAAACAGTTATTTATTATAATATGTCGCTTCAGAGATCTCTCGTAAATTCGTTTTTGGCGCTAATTATGATTTGCTTGCGGTTTTTTAAATTCAAATTTCTACTGATACATGAAATACTAATTTATACTGACAATTAGATGCCTAAATAAATTGTTCAAACAATTTACTATTGTTTTTAGCAATTTTCGCTTAGAATAGAGTTCGAAAGTCGCGTTTTTTTTTTTAAATTGCACTTTTTGTCCAATTTTCAATGAGAGCGAGTTGATACATAATTTATGTTGATGAAAAATTGTTTAACATATTTGTTATTATTGTTAAAGATATTCTCTTTCAATAATGCTAGAAACCGCGGTTTTTTCTAAAACTTGTAACTTTTTGTCCACTTATCAGTTGAAATGAGTTAATATTCATTTTGGTTCAGAAAAAATTGTTTAAACAAATTACTATTGTTATTAGCCATCTTCTCTTAGATAAATGCTAGAAAGTTGCGGTTTTCTCTAACATTTTTGACTTTTTTTCTAATTTCTGATTAAAGTAAAGTGATATTCAATTAAATTTAACAACAATAATTGTTCGAACAATTTATTATTATTGCTAATGATATTATCTTTGCTTCATGGTAGAAAGTTGCTGTTTTTTCTGAAATTTTCAACTATTTGTCTATTTTTCACCTGGAGTGACCTAATAATCATTTGAGTTGAGCAAAAATAATTGTACGAACAAATTATTGTTGTTTATAACTATCTTCATCTATATTATTGCCAGATAGTTGCGGTTTTCTTCTCAAATTTTTAACTTTTTGTCCACTTTAAACTTAGTGAGGTGTTAGAACTAGGTCATTTAATGACTTGTGAAAGTTTTGTTTTGCATTACAACAAGAAGTTTATTGTAAAACGTAATAGAAAAATTTGGAGTTGCAAATATTTTAATATTAGCTCCGGAAGGGGAAAGGGGGGGATCCTTCCTCGGAGAAAATGCTTCTCGTCGGAGACAATATACAATTGAGGTTGGTCAAAATTTTTTACCGGAAATTTGTTTCAATACACACAAAAAATACATTTTTTCGGTTTAAAAAAAATGATATTCAGAGGTGTCGCAAGCCCTTGAAGTTTAGTACGTATTTCCCATCAGGAAAAAAGACGTTTTTGTACTTTTTATTTAAAATCGTCAATATTAGCTGAATGGAGTTGAAACTCAATACTTCTCTTCACAAATAGCCATAGAATACAAGTCAAATATATTCATTATCAAATATCACCCACCTAAGTCTGTTTTATAGGGTCCCAAAAAAACCCATACGTGAAAAAATAGTTTTTGCGAGTTTTTAGCGCTAATCATGATTTTTTGGGGTTTTTAAACAATGCTAGACAATTCTAGTTTGTTTTTAATTTTTCATTTTGTGTTCAATTTTCAATTAAAGCCAGTTCAACGAACATAATTTTTAATTGTTTATAACTATCTTCACTCAGATAAGTGCTAAGAGTAATGCTAGAAAGTTTTTTTTTGTGTAATCTTGATTTTGCTTTGACTTTTCAGTGATGAACAAATAATAAGTGAACCTCAACAAAAATAATTTTTGAAATGATATTTTACTTTTTTAAGTGAATTAGTTTTGCTCTTTTCGCAATGTTTGAAAAAATTATTCACAAAAAAGCTATCTTACACAAGAGACACAAACAAGGAATGAAATAGAGTAGGTGGGACGACTAGGTCTGCATATGACTTGTAACAATTTTGTTTTCAATTATAACCAAAAGTTCATTGCAGAGCGTAGGAGAAAAATTTGTAATTGAATATATTTTGATATCAGCCCCCCCCCAGCAAAATATACTCACGAAAAAAAAAGATTGTTCAAAATATGTTTTTCTCTCATGTTTATATAGTATTTGTTCATAACTAACAAGGCAAAGCAAAGTCAACCATTTCAGAAAAAACCGGAACTTTCTAACACTTATCTGAGAGGAGATAGTTTTTAAAAATAGTAAATTGTTTAAACAACTATTTTCATTAACTTGCATTGATTATCACATTACTAAGTGAAGGGTGCCAAAAAGTTAAAAATTTCAGGAAAAAAGCGCAACTATCTGAAATTAATATATATGATATTAATATAGTTTTCAAACTAGAATGAAAAGATCTATCAGAGTCGAAAAGAACATGTAAAATTTCTATGTTGTTTTAGATACTGCACATATCCATTTTTTCCTCTCGATAAATTCTTGATAAAGGGCATCACAGGTTTTGAAAGTTCAAATACTCCCATCTTTAGAATGAAATTTTCTTTAAATTTGTGAAATACGTGTCGTCTAAAATCCTTTTAAAAAAAACAACATATTTCTTGCAAAAATGATTCTATGACTTGAGCATGCACAGCCTGCCCGTCTGGAAATTAATTCAGCCAACTAAAATAATAATACAATATTACATACATATTGAAAATGGTAATTTAGTTACACTATCAAATCATTTAAAATTGCAAAATTTGCTGAGTTGTTTGGTTTCAATGTTAAATACAAATGTTTTCTGCTTTTTTTCAATTTAAATGGTGCAATTTAAAAAATTGGAAGCATAGAGATCTTCTTTTGCATTATATTAAAAAATTTCCAACGTAATAATATTTAAACTTTTAGTTGAAGATTTTCACGAATGAATCATTTCAAATATATTTGATTGGAAGATTCAAAGAATGAATAATGATTCTGAATGAACTGTGGAAAGCTAAACGATTTATATTTAAAAAGTTAGAAATTATATTTAAAAAGTTATAAATTATATCTTACTTAGAATCAAAACAGATGAAAATTGTTTGATATGAAATTGAGACCTTGGTAATTGAATACATTTTTTGAATTCTGACTGGTTAAAATTTTAGAGTTTCCAATTCTCATGTTGAACGCTGAATTTTCCATCTTTCTCTTTCAACAGTATTAATTTTGCAATTGAAATTGAATTGTTGAAATTTATAAAAGTATAGTTGACAATTTGCAGAATATTAATTTTGAGACGATTTTAATGTACTTGAAACAATTTAAAATTTAAAGGTGAAGAGTATAAAAACGTTATAATATCGCAATTCTAAGTAACTGAAAATTGGATCAGTTCTAAATGATTTGAGATTTGCTCAATTTTCAACGCTCCGTATTAGAAATGTTTTTATTTTTATTGTTGCGTGCTCAAAATTACTTTATTTCTTACATTTTTTTAGCATAATTCAATTGTAAAAGTCTATATAATTGAAAATTTTTTCAGCTTGTACTAACAATTTAAAATTCTGAAATTTCAGAAGCTTTGACTTTGAACAATTCAATTCAGTTTTTCAGTTTCTAATTGCAGGATTATAATCACTTTTAATTTTGAATTGTTGAAATTCCAAAGTTTGAAATTTTAAATTATTAAAATTTGAACGCTTCGAATGATAAATAACACAACTCGAATTTAGTTGAATTTTATATGATCTAATTTTCAATATGTTAATCTGAAATTATTCAGTTTTGAACAGTTTCGAATTGTCGCGTTCTCGAAATTTTAATCTGAAATCTTTCGATTTCGAGATTCTTCAATTAGAAATAAAATTTTTTAATTATGAATGCTTTGAAGTAGTACTGATACAACAAAAACTCCTTTCTAATGAAACTGTCCAATTTTGGAAAGTTTCTTTCAAAATTTTCCTATTTCGAGAGCATCTGATGAAAATTTTTCCGAATGCTTTTAATCAGGCATTATCAATTATTGTTTCGAAAAATTGTTAATATCTTGATATTTGAAGAAATTTAATAACGTATTTTCAAATTTCTTCAATGTTATGAAATAAAAATCCAGGCATCTACAGCTAGTTCATAAAAAATGCACGTTCCCTCTTGAAATATTTTTGAACCTTTTCGCTGATTGCCTAAAATAACATGTCCAACGTCTTCAGTATATAAATATAAAAATAGTCCCAACGGCTAATATAACACAAATTTATTCATAATACTTTAAATTCACCTATTCTTTATTTCCATCTTAGGCTTTCGGTTATAAGACATTTACGATTTTCTTTCCGACAACAGATTTTTCAAAATTGCACTATTTTAATTTGTAACACTTATTGGCTAAACATTTTGAAGAGAAAATTCGAAATTAAATATTTTCAAATTAGAATATTAAAAAATGGACAAATCTAGATTTCAATCGTATACTGACTACTGTTGCAAATTTGTATAGTTTCCAAACAGAAGCTTCAATAATTCTTGATATATTTCAACTTGAATATCGCTTGAAAATTGAATATATTATGTTGAAAGAGTGCTAAAATCATCAATTTGAGAAAAATGTAATTTTCTTTATTACTAAATATATATCATCCATTATTCAGTTTTATAGTATACGCTGAAACAAATAGAAATTAGAAGGATGATCTACGAATATTAGGGGGTTTAACCTAGATATTAAAATTTAAAAATTAAATTTTAATTTTTTTCCAAACTAAATTGAATTAAATAAAATAATTTTAAATTAAATTAATTGAATTCAACAAATTTTCAAATCCATAGTTTGAAACAGAATATACTGTTGGCACTCGATTTGAACAAAACAATAGGTACCCAATAGGGCTGTTGTTTTTCCTTTCGGAAGGTGCAATATTTCAGTTGCAGTTTATGGCGAGGGGGAAGGGTTCCGGCATGAAGGCGACATTGCCACCTCAGGTAGTGCACCTGTCTCTTCAAAAGTGTCTAAATTTCTGGGACACGATGGCGACGAAATTATACCTACCTTTTTAAACCATCTTCAATCTTACACGGATTTGTGAGATTCGTCATATATCCGAACCTATTCATTTCTATTTACTACTTTTTACGGTAAGCTCGGTAAATAATAAAATTCTTCCCCAATTTCCCAGTAGAGTGGGTCCAAAATAAATACTTTTGGAATTTGATATCGCTACAATGCGTAAAATCAGCGTATTAGGGTTCTAAAAAAGTATAATTAATTTGAAATCGATCCACGTGCAGCTTGGTTACCCATGCTCGAAAAAAAGGTTGAAAAATGTTCTTATTTGCAGAGTTTTAGACTTTTCTTGAGGTTTATATTTCTTTGCATACCTAATTTTCAGAAAAATCTTCTCAATTTTTTGGAGATTCAAATCAATCATTTTTCTGAAAAAAAATTTCCATTTACTTTTCAACATGTTGATTTTGGTATTTAATGAAATAATCTTTATAACTTGTGGATCAAACATTTTTCTGAGCACGTGTGAGGTTTTGAAATGTAAATTCACAATACCCACTAGTCGAAATTAAAATAAAAGTAATTTTTTTTTTTTTTTTTCCTCGGCCTTGACGATTTTTTTCTGTAGTATTTCTATGCTTAAAAATTCCTGACATGCTCAAGAAAATTATAAAATCACAAGTGAAGTTGATAATTCTATTAAATAACAAATTCCAAATTTATGAAAACCACTCTAATTGTAACTTCGACTTCTGAGTCTAGCGCATTTTTTTCTAGTGTATTACTAATTTTAAAAACTCCAAACATAGAAAAAAAATTCTAAAATCACAAGTGAAAAAATGTATCATGTCGAATACCAAATTCCAAAATTTTAAAAATGACTGTGAATCTCATGTCGACTCCTAGATCTTATGGATTTATTTCTAGTGAATTTCTATATTTAAAAAGTCCACACATGCTCAAAAAAATCTTTAAACCACATCTTCTAAAGATAATTTCACTAAATACCAAACACAAAATTTTAAACATTGGCTGTTTTACCAATTTTGACTCCTGAGGCTTCAGGCCAGTGGAATTAGACATAAAAATTGAGTCAATTCACAAAAATTCCGAAGTTCTTCAAAAAAATGGTACATTTGTGTTTTTATATGTTTAACGTGGTCGGGTCGCCATTTTGTTTCAAAAAATTAATTTGCAAAGTTTTCCCCCCATTTCTCCACGAAAATTCAAAACATTTTGCAAACTTGAGTAACTATAAGCTCAGTCTCTATATCCTGTATTAAATTTTCAAAACGTTCTTCATGCGGCAACGTTGTTAATTATAAACAAATTAACATTTTGTTAATCACTCCTGAGCGAAAATACCGAAGGTTTTGTACAATGTTGTTTCTTCTTTTTTTCCACTGAAAAGAAACTATTGTATGATTTGCAAAACTAAATACATAACGCAAATTATCGTTTTTAATATAATTGTTACATTTTTTGCAATTCGACTCCTAGAATTTCAGCGAAAATTGCGAAGATTGCGTTTTTGGGTAGAAAATGTTAGGAGTGTCGTGATCTAAAAATTATCAAATTTAAAAAACGTTGTTTGGTCGGCAAAAATATTAAAGTTGCAATTGAGCAACTTAGTTACTTTTGTAAACTAGCGAAAAATTACAAACATTTTGCAAATCGCACTGAGTGATAAATAACTTATTACCAACGTCATATTATATTTGGAATTTATTTACAACTTGGCAATTTGACTCATAAAATTCCTGCGACAACAGCCAATGTTGCGTTTTTGGGTAGCAAATGTTGGAAATGTCAAAATCTTGGAAATATTAAATTTGCAAAACGTTGCACGACCCGTTTGGGAAAATTTCGTGGCAGTCTGGAATCATGCTGAAGCCAGTACAGTTTTTCTCAAGCCTGTCTATTCACGCAAAACTAGCCTGGCGCTACACTGGCGCTGTCTAGTTTTGCTGGGTGTTTGATTTAAACCTTTTTGCTGTCTAGTCCTAGTCTTGGCGCTATCTAGGAGTTCGTTACGAATTTGAATATATAAAGATTGTTCCGATTTCAGCCAGTTTCTAGATAGAATCACGGTTTGGACTCAAGAAAAAATTACAGAGGTGAATTCAGAAAATAATCATTTTAGAATAACAGATTGAAGAAATTACAATACGCAATTGCACAGATGCTCCAGCAATAATTAATTGTACACTTTTACATATTTAAGATAGCAAGCAATAATTGTTGAAGGTGATCGAAATCTTTATACAAGAACTGTGTTTTTAAAAACGATTTTTTTAAGAATGTTCAAAAACATTTTCTTTTAATTGAATCATAGGTATAGCAGAGTTTTAATAAATTTTTATTAAACTTATAATAATTATAATATGTATAATGCTATGTATAATATTGACGATATTCCAAAAAATCAAATATTATTATAAATGACTCATTTAATTTATTGTAATTATTTATTTATTGCGTAAAGGATAATTAAGCCTAACGTATTAATTATTTGAAATAATAAACAATCATTATTTCATAGTCTAATCGCAAGTCAAATCATACAAACGCTATTATTCTCAATGATTTATTCACACATCAAGCACTTTGAATGTTTAAAAATTGTACATGTTTTATTGAAATAAATATTGGGATGTAATGAATTGAATTGCATATCCGACAGAATGAGAGAAAATATAACTTTTAGATGGCCGAGGTATTGAGGCGACGGGACAAAGTTACAACAATATAATAGGAAGTTAAATCAGAAGTTCGACATCCGGCGTATGTACAAGAGATTTGCGGAAACTCATTTCTTCATTTTTTTTACAAAAACTTTTTTATATTTTCAATCAACTGGAAAATCTATATATTGGACGTTTATCGTATAAAAAATAATTGTATTATTTAATTGTTCATTATTTTTTTTATCAAAATAGCCGATCTGTCTAGAAACTAGTCGATCCGAGCGTTACATCCCAGTCTAGTCACTGGACAGTCAGCCTGTGGCGCGCCAGTGTGGACTCAAGGCGGACTAGACAGAAACAATACAGGGCCACCAAATTTTTTCACACGGGGACCGACAACAATATTGAAATTGCAATTTAAAAAATTAGGTACTTTGTTAAACTAGCCAAAAAATACAAACATTTCAAGTCCCGGAAGTTGGAACCACAACATTGTCATATCGATATGGGCGCTATGTTATAATTGAGTGCTTATTTTGTGCTAATTTATGCTGCAGAAAAAAATGTTGTGCCCGGTAATTTCGGTGAAAAATATGTAGTAATGCTAGCTTCGGCTGAAGCCACAACTCCGGTACGCGAAACTCGGAAACTATAAGTGGTATCAAATTCACTTTTGCGCAGGAATTCAGTGCTAATTAAGTGCTCTGGATTCGTGCTATGCACAAAATTCGGGCACTTTTTTTTAACAAAAACGTGTAGACATGCTGGATTCAGATGACTCTTGTATGTGACACTCGGCAACTATAAGTGGAATCACATTGTACTTGGCGCAGGAATTCAGTGCTTATTTAGTGCTCATATATGCCGCAAAAACTAAATTGTGTGCCTGGTAATTTTAGTTAAAAACCTGTAGTAATGCTAACTTCAGCTAAAGCCACAACTCAGCATGTGAAACTCGACAACTATTAGTGATATAATATTTCGGTCATTTGAATGTTGAAAACTTGAAGTACGTATAGTTGCCTTGAAATAATAATAAACGTGATATAATTTCCATATAGGTTTTAGATATCACGCAGTCCTTTGAAAACATAGAATCGCACATGAGGATTATTCAATTGGACGGTTTCATAATCCATTATCATGAAACAAATCTAAAAAATCCGCCCGCCTCGCGGGCACATTCTCATAGCGCGCTTCGCGCGCGGCTCGCTTCGCTCGCAAGTTTCAGCGCGCCTAGGGCGCGCACCTGTTGGATCTCGCGCTTCGCGCTCGATTGGGTATTCATCTCGCGCTTCGCGCTCGATAATGTATTCACCTCGCGCTGCGCGCTCGGACACATTTGTCGTCTAGGTTTTCACACTTCGTGTCCTCGCTAATGCACGCTTCGCGGGCTAATACTCTGTTAAAGCTTCATCGTTATGACCTGATTTTGGTTTAATTATGTCAGTTTTACATAAAAAGATGAACTAATTTACTTAAGGTTCTATCGACCTTAAGGAACACATTCTCATCACGACACTCGCGCTTCGCGCTCGATATTTCGTTTGATCATCATGTGAACCTCGCGCTTCACGCTCGTTTCTGTTCATCGTATAATAGAAACCCAAAAGTTCGCCACGACCATATGTTATGTTTAATCTTCTTCAGATAAAAATGACTAAAGTTGTATTTGATTTAAAATGAAGAAGGTAATTCCTTTACTTTAGCGTATATTCCCGTATCTTTATAATAAATCCTACAATCAGAAAGATTTTTTTCCAACTATCTGAAAAGGGGAGAAAAAAAGTATTTAAGTCGTTTTTGGAACATATATCTTGCTTTTTCATTCATAATCAAACCGACCCCTTGACTACCATGTGATTCCCTATCTACTCCTAACCATATTTCAAAACCGCTTTTCAACACCCCATTTTCAATGTTTCTACTTTCGCATCCCTTTTTCTTTGTCTCGGGTACACATAAAATATCTAGTTTCCTAGCATGCATAGTTTCTGGTAGTTCTCTTACTTTAAGATCATTCACTCCTCTAGCATTCCAAACACCCAGTCTCCATTCAT